>ML098740.1:0-11925 GCA_003697995.1 Taxidea taxus jeffersonii | reverse complement strand
AACAACAACTGTCTCCTCTCTTCAAAGCACCTTTCTTTTGGAAGAGACATACTGTCCCCTTAGCCTCATGAGTGGCCTGGAGGTGTGTGCACATCCGTATCAGAAGGTACTCATCTCCTCCCCTCCAGCATTTGTCCACATGGTTCATTCCACCATGACACTCAAGGCTGGGAGTTCTCTGGGGATCAGAACCTCACGATGTGATTTGTCTGCCTTTCTCTCCTTGGCCCCCACTCAGCAAAGCTCAGTAGGTCGTGGAAGCTACACAACAAAGTTTTGCTGAATGAAGACAGCAAAGTTCATACAAGCTCTGGAGCACCTAGAAAATGACTCTGGCCATGGCATTTCCAGAACCAGGCACTGGAATTCCTTCCTGCACTAGAAAGACTGCAGGCTAGGGACGGATGCCCAAGAAGGGAGCCAGAGAAATGTTTGTTAACATTCTGGCCCCATTCTGGCTCCTTGCCAATGCACTTCTCTTTTTTGTCTTCTTTCTTTTTCCCATCTCTGAGCTTCTGCCTGCTTAGCAGACCCAGAGGCCCTTCCCCACACTGTTTACTCAGTAGGAGCATGAAGCAAAAGCTAAGGCCATTCTTCGGGAAGCTTTCTCCCTCCTGGTGCAGTCTGCCTAAGCTGGTTCCCGTCAAGGTTTCTCATCATAGTGCAATCAAGGCAAGAAGTCAGAAAGAAAAAGTTCTTCCAGCTTTCTGCCCTTCCTGGTACCTTAGAAAAGTCCACCCAAGAAACAAGACATGCTCAAGAACCAAGGTTGGTCCGTGGGTCATGATGCGCCTGATTTCTGTTATTCCCCTAGCTGAATTCATGGCTTTCTTCTTGATACCCATCTAATCTCTCCTGCACCACAAGATGCTTCTTTTTTATTTCTGTCAGTGCCCTAAAATGTCTGATGGTAGTCTTTAGGACCGAATGCAAACCTTGCAGCTCTCTCTCCCTCTGGGTGCAAGGTAGGACTACACTGAAGTCAAGAGAGACCATGTGACTTATGCTGGCTGGTAAAATGTGAGAGGTGGCTTGTGCCACTTCAGAGCAGAATCCTACTGCCATGGTTATGGGAGCCTGTGTTGCAGTGAAGCCCCCGTTAGCTCTGTTGGGAGGGATCTACGAGAGCACTGCACATGCTCACCCCATCAGACAGGTAGCAGGAGTAAGAAACTAACCCACATTGCTTTAAGCCAGTAAGATTTGGGACTTTTTTTTTTTTACTGTGGCAGAACCTGGGCTATTATAACTGATAGGCTTTCCAAAGCAGTAGACCACATTTTTACCTGAGCTGCCGCATTGCCTCGGGTGGCTTCATGCTTCAACCACATAAAGACATCTCCATCCTCTTTGGTCTGTACCTTGAGCGTTTCATCATCCTTCAGTCTAATTGTTTCAACATACGCCTGGAAAGGAAGAAAAGAAGGGAGACAGGGAGGGAGGGAAGAAGGAATGAGAGGGAAGGAGGGGGAAAAGGGAAATGTCCAAATGATTTGGGCATGCAAGAGCCAGGATGTTATTCTTAAACTAGCAATTGCTCAAGAAAAAACTATATGAATAATTGAAATATGAGATGTGTTCATGATGCCACGAGATCAGATTCTTCTTAAATGAATGTATCACATCACATCTATCCAAATGGGCATTTTTGTTCCTATCAAAGCATTTACCCTGGAAAGGCAAAATTTCTTCCATTTCTGCTTCTGCTGCTCAAGCTTGTTCAGAAGACCACTTTCACGCTACTGATTTCAGAGCCAGATTACACACAGCATCAAAAAAGGTAAATCAATATTTTCTAAGTATAACCTTTTTTTTTTATCCCAAAGTGTTATTATCCTGCATGACTAACCCTTTTTATTTAGCGGGCTCAGCTTCAAATGTCTTTTGGCTATTTCCAAAAATTAAATCTACCCTGGCAAAAAAGAGGGCATGTTCACTCTGAGGATGCAAGCAAGAATGTGCCAGAGGCTCTAAGGATGAACCCAAAGGGAGAGTTCACAAAATGTTTTGAATTGGCACACAGCCTCCAAGGTATCCGACTCCTCTGAAGAAAATCAGACTCATTTTGATGTGTAAATTTTGGCTGTTTATCAAGAGACCAGTTCTGTTGTTTCACAGTCTCTCCTTACACATAATGAACTCTATTTAACAATGCCATCAGGGGTACTGGAACGGGCTTCCCACGCCCTGCACATGCCACGGGCAGATGGTGAAAAAAATTGGATCTGCATGAGTTTGGGAAAGAAGCCTCAGAGAACAAGGAGCCAGGCCTGATTTCCCTTCTGACTCTCTTTGTTTGTTAGTTAAGAAAAGTCCTTATATTCACAAACTCTGGCCTGCAGCCCCATTCTTGAGACTGGCAGGTCCCTTCTGGGGGCAACGGGGTGGGGTGGGAGCTGGAAAGTGGGGAGGTGCTGGAGCTCAGCACCCAGCAGGTGTCACATCCTGCTCAGTGTCTCACCTGGGGAGGCCACCAAGTGAATAGTAACAATTCGAATAATGACACCCACTACCTCTTATTGAAACCATCTCTGCCGGATATTTAAAATTTTTATTTCTCACTTCATCCTCACCAAAGGCTGCGACCCAAATATCACCGTCCTCGATTTATAGGCAAAGAAACTGAGGCTCCAAAGGTGAAACCGTGAGCTCACGGTCCCTTTCTAGAGCAGGCACGGAAGCCAGACTGGCTTAACTCCAAAGATGGGGTGTTTTCCGGCTCCCCATAGTGTTGCCTTCTAGCAAGAAGGCCCTAGAATCCACTCTGTCTCCTTGACTCTGAGAAGGATGTGGCCAATGATCTGGCATTTCAGCTCAAACTCCAGGGGACACTCTACTATCTTTGATGAGCCTGGAACTGGATTGAAGCTTGAGTTATTCAAATAATGGAATTCCCAGCTAGAATTTTTTTTTCAACAGGAGAACTTGGGTATTTTGATTTTTGGTTGTTTTTCTTCTCCTCGTTTTGTTTTTTTCTCTTTTACTTTGTCATGCGACTTCTTACCCTGCAAGGATTTACACTCTCAGGTGTTTCCGCCACTCCCTGGCAGTGATATGTCACTGATCTATCCCGATAAGATATATCAGTGATGTTTCACTGACGATATTTCACTGTTCTAATTGCTTTGCCCAAGACTGATTCATTGAATCTTTACAACTTTATAATAATATCACTGTCAATATTCCCATTTCACTGATATAGAAACTGGGGCTCAGAAGTTAAGTAACTCATCTGGGATCATATATTTAGGTCTTCAAACTTAGGAGTCAAACTCAGGCTGGCCAGCAGTGGGGCTCACGGAACTCACCACCAGTGAAGGGCTCATACATCTGAGAGGAAGCAAATGGTAGACTGTCCCATTGTCTTCCCTGAGACATAGAAATTCAAACAGTGTCATGAGGAGGGTCTTGGCAAAGGCCATGGTTATGGGGGGTCCTGGGCAGCTGGGCATAATTCTGAAGAAGAAGGAACACTTCTGTCCTTTGTATCACTGTCCCCTGGCCCAGCCCCTTCTACTCATCTGGGTCGTGCCATCAAGCTTTGCAGCAGAGCACAATTTTTCACATCAGACCAAGGGGAACTCTAACTCACCACTAACTACCCATGGGCCTTGGGCCACTAACCTTACTGAGCTGAGATTCAGTCTCTGCATCCACAAAATGGAGCTTAGCACGGTACTTGCTGTATCGAGAGCATTCAACCTATCAGCCATTATTTTTTTATAATATGAAGAGTTAGAAAGGCCTAGGTTCAAACAGAGGCCCCATGACTCTTGCTGTGTGACCTTGTGCAGTTCTTTAGCTTCTCTGAGTCTCAGTTGCCTGCTCTGTAAAATGGGAACGGACCTCATAGGGTTGCGTGAGGATTAAAGGGGATGGTATATGCAGAGCTTCGCAGAGCAGATGGCATACGCTAAGCTCTCAGTGATGGAACTCATCATTTGTTAGGTCGTTAGTTCACCCTAACACGCCAAATGCTGGCAGCGTTCAGAACATTCACCCTCCTGTGGGCTTTGCTGTTTTGTGCAGCTCTCAGCCTTCCGTTGTGGGGACAGTCTCTCTGACAGAATTTTATGCTTTAGAAGATGGAGGAGACAGAATCTGAGGAGGGAGCGGTGGGGCCGGAAACATTTCAGAGAGCTCATACTGTGGGCTGGGCTCCACTAGGCGCACATCATGTGGACTAACTTACTCAAGCTGCAATGACTGCGTGAGATGCGTACCATCATGGCATCCACCTGACAGGTGAGAAGCTGTACAGAGACAGGGGTGAGGAAAACTACCCAAGATTTCACACCCAGTGAACCACAGACCTGGACCTGAACAAGGCAGATCTGGCCCTGGGGCCACACCTTAACTGTCTGCCACTCCTGGGCAGCTGGTGGCCTCTCGGTGGTGCTGGGATCCCTACGGCTTCTCCTTGGTGCTGGAATCACTATGGTGGCCACTAGCGCCACATCAGAGCCACATGCCTGGGGCCTTCTGTGAAAGCTCACCACCTACAAGGACATCCGATGAAGGAACAACCCCTACAAGCAAGCAATGCTTGGTGGTTTGTTTATTTGAACCATGTTTTGTGACCGGAGAATGATGCTTCAGATGGAGACATCCCAAGCCAGGGAGAAGCTGTGCTGGGCAGAGTGACGGGGTAGGGGGTGGGGGCCAGAACTGGGTAGAGGCGGCCAGGGACCAAGAGGCCCCACTCTAACCAGTGCCGGGATTTCTGCGGCTTCTGAGGTGTTCTTTTTGTTGCTGTGTTATAAATCAAAGTCTCTAGAATGAATATTTCAGATCCCATAGGCTGAACAGGTCAGAGGGGCCCACTGTCTGGAGACCGTGCTGTCCTCAGAGCCCACACATCCGGTGTCAGAGGAGACGCCACACTGCCCCAGACACTGACTTTCCCCTGCTTTACCCTCTCTCCCTCTGCTCAGCCTGCAGGCTACAAGGGCCGTGCTCACACCGTAGTATCAGCTATCTGTCACTGAGCAGAGAACAGGGCACAAGGCAGGGCAGACAGGAAGGTCGGGAGGGCTTGGGGAGGGCAAGGGAAGTGGTAGAGACAGGAAGAGAGGAGGAGAGAGAAAGAAAAGAGACAGAGTAAGGGAAACATGTGAGAGAGAAGTGGGAGGAAGAGAGAGACAGAAACAGAGATAGACTAGATGGAGAGAGAGGAAGGAAGACAGGGCAGGAATTTGAAAACCGCTTCGACTTTGCAACTGGGGAACTTGCATTTTCCCGAGCATCTGTATTCTCTGGAGTTGTGAGATACAACGGCTCAGCCAGATCCCCCTCCACCCCACCCTCCAAGGACTCAGGAGCCTACACTTCAACTGTCTACCTCTGCTAACTTCCCACAAGGCCCGTGGGAACTGCCAGTAGGAACCTGCCTCTCGGGGTGTTAAAAGTCAGCTATAATGCCTGGCTCCCAAGAGGAGGTGTGTGTTTTTTTCTGTTAAAATTTAACATTTTAGAGATTTTTATTCAAGTAAGAATGGGGTGATATCAGCTTAAGGATAAGTACCCCAGATTCCCAACCAGGGGACAGAAAGTCTCCATGTGAGAGGGGCCTACAGCTCCAGGTGCTCGAGGTCCACTAAACACTGGTGGCATCAAATAGCACCAGGGAGTCAACAGGACAGTGTAATGACTCCACGTTTGTCACTGAATGAACCACATTCTTACCACATCTACTGTTCCATCGGCAAACCCTGGGTGCCAACAGTGTTACAAGCACAGTGCTGGGCATTGGGATTACAGATGTGAACAGACAAGGAGCCTGTGTCGGCGAGCCTACAGTGTCCTGGGGAAGCCAGCTCTGTGACCCTGTCCCTAGCACCCATCCTAAAGGCAATCACAGGGGTATACCTGGGTACCATGTTCCCCCCACAATAGGACATCTGGAGCAGGAGGTGATGTCTGAGCCCAGGGTTCAAGTAGAGGGGTCAGCAGGCAGGAAAAGAGGAGTGAGTGTGGAGAAGCAAACCAGGCAGAGGAGACCAAACCAGACCAGGAGGTGTGAGCAGCAGCCTGTGGTCAAAAGTATAGTGTCACCAGAGTAGACTGGCTGAGCAGGCATTACTGACTGCTGAGGTTGGAGAAACAGAAGGCAAATCAAGGAAAGCCTCCTATGCCAAGAGACCAGCTGAGCTTAGATCTTGTGGGTCAGCACTTCTCAACTCTGGCTGCACATTATGAGCATCTGAGCTTCTTAAATACGCTTGAACCACACAGGCTTAAATCCACATGCAGATTTTTTTTCAATAAATATAGTACTATGAATATCTGTTCTTTATGATTTTCTTAATAACACTTTTTGTCTAGCTCACCTTATTGTCAGAATACAGCATATAATACACATAACATACAAAATATGTGTGAACGGACTGTTTATGTTATCCGTAAGGCTTCTGGTCAACAGTAGGCTATTAAAGTTTGGGGAAGTCAAAGTTATACGTGGACTTCTAAATATTTTTATAAAATTTTAAGTATTTTAAGTAAAACATATTTTAAATACATGGGGGCATCGGGCCCCTAACCCTTACATTGCTCAAAGGTCAAACTAATACACATACACATATACCCATATGCCCAGGCCTCCCCAGTCTGTCACTTTAAGACCACACGGTGAAGCCTGAGCAGAGCTATTCTTTAAATCCCCAGATGAATTTGATGTGCCACCAGGTTGAGACCCTCGACTGTGGACAGCCTGCTTTGGCCTCAATGAGAAGAGAATGGATGGGACAAGTCCAGTGAAAGAAAGACTATTCAGGTTACGTATTGATTTGCTGTGGCCGCCACAACAAGGCACCACAGACCGGGCAGTGTAAACCACAGACATTTATTTTCTCAAAGTTCTAGAGGCCAGATGTCCGAGATCAAGATATTAGCAGGTTTAGTTTCTTCTGAGGCCTCTCTCCTTACCATGCAGATGGCTACCTTCCCACTGTGTCCTCCTGTGGTCATCCTGCTCTTTCATCTGTGTCCTGCTCCCCTCTTCTCATAAGGACACCAGCCATATTACACCAGGGCTCCCCCCCACCAATAACTCCATTTCAACTGAGTTACCTCCTTAAAGCCTGTACCTCCAAGGACAGTCACATTCTGAGGTACTGGGGCTTAGGGCTTCAACGGGGGTGGGAAAGGGTGGGCACGATTCAGCCCAGACCAGAGGGTTGCCCAGTAACTCAGGGCAGAGATGATGAGGGACGAATGTCACCTGGGGCAGCAGGGTTGGGGATGGGAGAGAAGTGGGCAGGTAAAGGTAGGATGACTGTAACTGATGGGATGATGGGGGGTGGGCAGATCCTTGGCTGCTAGCACCATGGACAGTAGTGTCACCCATGGAGGAGTTTGTGGGGACAGAGAGGGAAGGTGGCGTGTTGCCGTCACAGTGTGTTATGACTGCAGATGGGGGAACATAAGAAAGAAAGTCTCAGCTGGAGAAGAAGGTCTGAGTATCATCAGTATATGGAAGGCAGTTGACACCAGGGATGTGGATGAGACCCCTGCCCCTCTAGCAGGTGCAGAGTGAGGAAGCTAAGGACCAAACCCCGTGGAAAAGCACATTCCCAGGAGCAGAGAGAATGAAAGAAACTCATTTGCGATTAAGCCACAAAAACAAACAAAACCTAGCAGCTTCTTTCTCTTTCACCTGAGGCAGAGTCCTGCTAAATCATAGAGAATTGACATGAAGCGAGATTATGAATAAAGAAGATGAAATGATGTGAACCACAAGTTACATAAAAGAGAAAATGAAGCAAGAATCAAGTAAGGAGTTACTGACGAATCCTTGGTTTGTTAATTAGAGGTCTGGCTTTCCGTATCTCCTCATTTGTTACGTGCTGCCGGTGAATTAATGGATTTCTCAACAAAAGGACATTTAAATCAATGTATGACACCTGCTTAAATTCTCAAGAAGCCATTAATTACACATTCTTAAGAAAATGAGCAAGGATACAACTCTCCTAACTGTATAATTCTTATCTGTGATTCTTAATCATACGACTTTCAGCTGCAGGATGGATGGACCTCCTCTATTCATCTTCCCTGGTTCTGACCAATTAAACATTTTCTTTCATAATCGTAACATTGCATGTGCCAAATCTTCAAAAGAAAAGGAGCTTGTTAGCAACATGCCATTCCCCATTCCTAATTTATGCTGAATTAGAATTCTTAAAAGTATAATGTATACATAGAGGACATTATTAACACATTTAGGCTGAGTAGAATAACCACACTATGACTTTGTGGCTCGTTTTTTGTACAGATTTTTTTTTTCAGAATAATTCCTTTCTAAAAAACAACAACCCTATGGATTCATAAATTAATTCCTGTAAAAATGAGGTCCAATTTTGCACATAGCCTATATACACTGAGAGAACAGACAATAATGACGAGATTATGTGAGTTTATTCAGGAGAAATCACCATTTTCTGAAGGAATTAGAATGTCTCTATAGATGGTCATTTGGTGTTTCATAGTTTGACTCAATTTTAATGGTCACTGACAGCATATACCTTTGAGTCATTTATTTTGAAACCATATGGTAGCCACTGTAGATTTCATTATTTCCTTTCTAGGTGCAATCCATTCCCAATCATCAAAGTGCAAGTTTTCTGCGCTATGGATTTCTGAGTGCAATCCAGGAGCAGTGCCGGGGACCAGTGAGTGGACAGTTTCCCAGTTAGCCGCTGAGGCTAAAGTTCCATGATCCTCACCTAGACGGGCATATCCCCTGGGCTCACCAAACAGAAGCAGGGGAAATCAAGAGTTTATGGCCACCACTGGGGCCAAATATGGCCATGCAGCCTATGTACTATTTACAGTGCACAAACCCAGGTTTCCCATTTGCTCATATATTTTCTCTGGCAGAGGCTGTATGAGCAAATCCTAAAATATTTACTATCTGGCCCTTTACAGAGAAAAAATTGCCAACTCCTGGTAGAGGTGGCTTGCATTTCCTCTTAACTTGACCACCTCAAAGGCTATGACCATCAAATCCTCTTAAATCCTTCCTGGATAAAGAGAATATATACAAACACATTCCAAAAAGCCAACCATGGCATAGTGCACTCCAATGGAATGCAGACCTGTCTCAAGTAGAGGCAGCTTTCCTTGAATTCTTACACTAACACTTCTGCTTACACCCTTTTATCCATGGTCCTCAAAACAAACCACCAGTTGATCCAGTGTAATGTGTCATGTATTTTTTGGCAGATGTGAGCCACGGATATCTTGGCCCAATGAGTCAATAAGATTTGGAAGCCTACAGAACTATAGGCTAGAGTTAGGTAACCTTAATCTGGCTGAGGCAGGCTTCAAATATCACGTGTCAGTCACTTGGACGCACTGAGCTAACAAGGCTCATATGATGGGGACAGATATTTCTCAAGGTGCCCAGCACTGGGAACATAGCTGGAAATGGAGCTTGCTTCCTTACAGCAGACCCTACTTGCTGGCTGCACATTGATGGGAGCCCTTGGCTTACTCCCCCTGCTCAATTTGACCCAATCCCTAACATCTCCAGACCCATCCCCTTATAAGGTCTTGGAACAAAGAAAAGGTGTCCATATTTCTGGTACACATTTTTTGCAAAATCAAAATCTGTCCAGGGCCAAATCTATTCTTCCCATGCTAGTCCTTTGGCTCATGAAGGGCTTTTCATGCATGAGTGTAGGAATATTCCTGCATTCAGCCTGAGAACACAGCCAGGAAATATGAATTGGAGAGTGCAAGATAGCTTTTCTCACCATTCAATTAAGCTCATCCTCTGAAGACCTGGCAATGAACCAGCCATAGGTGCAGACACTGCATAAAATTGTTCAGGAAGCCCCAGTAAATAGGGCCATAACCATCTCCACTCACTTCTTTACCTTACCTGATCTCCCTGTAGCGTGTGCTGGTCAAGGGGTGTCTTTATGGCAATGTTGCTATAGTAGGCATAGGACAGTTCCCAGTCCAGGGGGTAGTTGTCAATACCCTGGTAGTGTTTGTATCCAAGATTCATTGAAGACAGTCTCTCACTGCCCTGGCCTCCTACCAAACTGTACAACATGCCCTGTTAGGAAGAAATTTACCAAGTGTTCACAGGATTGTAGAGAAAGGTCATAAAATCCTCACATTAAAAGGTCATCTGGCCCCATCGCTATATATGAACCTAGTCATTCCAGAAACAGGTTAACAGGCCTTTAAAAACATTTTTTAGGAAAGAAGCCACAACAACTTTCTAATGGTTTACAAATTCTAGCTCTCTGTCCTTCTTAATGCCTAATATTATGACTCCTTGACTTCAGCCCTTCCCTCCATGAAAATAGGGATTGTACCCTGATTTCTCTCATAGAATCAGTTGGTATCTGCCAACTGTTCTAAGGATTCCTGGTCCTCTTCACCTACCTCACCTACGGCAGATGATATGAATAGTGGCCATGTCGTAACCTTACACTCTCAGAATGTTAGTGTTGAGAAGGGTCTTTGGAGATCAGCTGGTCTAACAGCCTCATTGCATAGTAGAGGAAAGAGGGGAGAGAGAGACTTGAAGTCATGTGTCTATGGCCAACCAGCCACTTTGTGATAGAGACAAGGCTAGAATCTTCTTCACTATTCTACCTTTGTGGGGGACTGCCTTGGGGACTCAGGAAAGTATCCCATCAGTCACAACCTCCAAAAAGCCAGAAACATACAAAAAGCAGTCACTTAGAAGGAACATGGAACTCCCTGGGTAGATTTAAACAACATGAATTTCTTTAAATCCAGGATGAACAACCCTATGTGCAGATCTGAAAACTTAAAGTGGTCAGGAACCACTCACAGCACTTATATAAATGGGATCGCAAATGTTTGACAAATGGCATAATTAATTGCATCTCAGAACCACAAAGGAAACAGTCTGCTATGGCTTTTGTATTGATGGTAGAAGGCTGGCGGTCCTTGCGTAGAGGTCCAAATGACTTCACTTAGCTCACTAGTCATACTGGATAATAGTCCTACAGCCAAAAGAGTTAAGTAGTTAGAAGAATTGGGTGAGAGGTACCTATTCTTGAAGGAGTGGGATTCTGGGAAGCCCTGCCCCAACTCTTCCTTAGAATACATCGTCGTATCCCCCAGCTTGTGTCCAGAAAAGAAGTGCCCTTTCTCACTCACTGAAAGAAGATCCTGTACTTCACAGAGCTCTAGGACATTTGTTTTGAGTGTCAAGATTTTTAAAGGACTCCACGGAGCATGAACAGGTCCATACCTGGGGTATGAGAGCATTACTCTGCAAATATAATGCGGATGACTGATGTTCCTGGAACCCATGAAATACTCTACCTGCAGCTGATCCCGAGGCACATTTAATCCAGTTTCATAAAAGACTGCGAGGTAGTAGGATGCTTTATGGTATCCACAGCAGCTAGAAGCCATCAGAAAGGGGACAACAGAGCTAATTTGGTGAAGACCATCAACACTGGAGAGTCTCTTTACAGCCTTCTCAAATATCCTCCCGCCGATTTCTAATACAGATTCATTTTGGTTCCTTGGCACTGTAAATAACCACAATTCACAGCACACACAATTAATTACCATGGGATTGACGTGGCTTTAGAAAGAAGAGGGAAAAGCCAATTAAACCACCTGAGTTATTAATATGGCTGGTTCTGCGGAGCCTTGAAATATACCACCTTCCTGGGAGGTAAATTAAACCCTTCGGGGATGCCACAGTGTTATTCTGCAAATAGCTTTTTCTTTGGCACTGAATGACAGCCTAGTATCCTGGGAAAAAGGATATGCCTTATATATAGCTGAGAAAGAGCCTCCAGAGAGTAATTTACTCAGTGTAACTCACCACCAAATCAGGACCACCGAAAGTTCCAGAGATACTCTTTTTCTCTCTGAGACTCTCGGAAGAAGAACGTGTTTTACCTCAGAAATAGTTCCTAGGTGCTG
>RCUC01116330.1:0-15396 GCA_003697995.1 Taxidea taxus jeffersonii | reverse complement strand
TTTGTTTGTTTATTTTAGAGAGAGAGAGAGAGAGCGCCATGCACAAGTGGGGGTGGCAGAGGAAGAGGGAGAGAGAGAATCTCAAGCAGACTCCCGCTGAGCATGGAGCCCAAGGAGGGGCAATTGGTTGGAATTGCCTACAGCTTCTTTAAAAAGGGCTTCTGGGCAATATATTCCCTGTAGGTTCAAAAATATTTGTTGTTCATTTTTACTTCAAAGAATACTAGCTGGGTACAGATCTTTATTTTCTCTGAGGAGTTTGTAGACATTGTCCAACTGTTTTCCAGGGCTGATGTTGCAGAAGAGAAGTGTGTGGCCAGCCATAATTTCTCCCATTATAGGTGATTTTTTTTTAACATGGGAACCCCAAATATTTGTTATTTCTCTTTGGTACACAGTAAACCTTCTAATTTCAGTGTTGATTCTTCTGTATCAAATATTCCAGGGGTACAATGGGTCTGCCAAACTGTGGTTTGAGGCTTTTCTTTTTTGCAAAAAGTTTTCTAAAATTTTAAATATTTTTTTTGGTTCCATTTCTTTGGTATTCTTCTTGGGATGTCAATTTTGCATAAGTTTAATCTCCATCATCTTTCAGTTTGTTATTTTATCTCTATTCCTTTTTCAAAGTCAACTTCATTATGAAATAATTTATATACAATAAAATGCACACATTTTAAGTTTACAGTTGGATGAGTGTCAGTAAACATGTAAATCTATATAACCACCACGATAATCAATAGGTAATATTTTCATTATTCTAACCAGTTCCCTTTTGCCCCTTCTCAGTTTCCACCTCCCATCTTCAGCCCCAAGCAACCACTGATCTGCTCTTTATCACCGTAGATTAGATTTGTCTTTCCTTGGCGTTCCATGAAAATGGAATCATATAGTAGGTACTTTTCTGTCTGGCTTCTTTCACTGGATATAATATTTTTGATATTGACCTACTTTGTTGCATATATCAACAGGTTTCTTCCTTTAATTTTTTAATTTTTAATTTTTAAAAAGATTTTATTTATTTATTTGAGAGAGAGAGAGAGTGAGAGAGAGCATGAGCAGGGGGCAGGGAGAGGGAGAAGCAGATTCCCTGCTGAGCAGGTGGCCCAATGTGGGGACTCAATCCCAGAACCTGGAGATGATGACCTGAGCTGAAATCAGATGCTTAAAGGACTGAGCCACATAGAAGCCCTGGTTTGTTCTGTTTTAATTCTGAGCAGTATCCCATTGTATAAAAATACCAGAATTTGTTTAGCCATTCACCTGTTTGAGTGCAGTTACTAGTTTGGGGCTATTATGAGTAAAACTTGTATGAACATTCATGAAGAAGTCTTTGTGTGATCTCTTGAGGAAGCACCTAGAAGTTAAGTTGTTGGACCATATGGTAAGTGCATGTTTAACTTATACTAAAGAGATATCATTTCTACATTTCCATCAGCAATGTATGAGAGTTCCAGTGTCTCCACATCATTGCTAACATCATCTCTCAATGTTGTCAAATCAACAAATTTTGTCATTTTAATGGGTACATTGGTATCACCATTATAATTTTCTCTAATCCTTCCTTTACAATTTTAGCATTCACGGGGCGCCTGGGTGGCTCAGTGGGTTAAGGCCACTGCCTTCAGCTCGGGTCATGATCCCAGGGTCCTGGGATAGAGCCCCACATCGGGCTCTCTGCTCTGCGGACAGCCTGCTTCCCCCTCTCTCTCTCTGCCTGCCTCTCTGCCTACTTGTGATCTCTGTCTGTCAAATGAATAAATAAAATCTTTAAAAAAAAATTTTAGCATTCACTATTGTTTCACTTACTATTTCACTGGCATGCATAGATGAAATATAAATTTAAATCATTCTAATCGCAGTTCTAAGGAAGTCTATAATTTTTTAAACATTACTTATTTTAGAACAATTTAAGTTTACAGAATAGTTGCAAAGATCAGATGGAAAGTTCACATATATCTTGTACCCATGAACACTTATTATTAACATCTAACACTAGTACTTTGTTCTTCTTTTTCAGGATTGCTTTGCTTATTCTAGATTTTTTGGTATATCTAGACAACTCACATTAAAAGTGATGTGCTCTATTCCTTGCATTTGTTTTTCGTTTTTCTCTCCTTTTTCCTTCTGCCTTATCTGGTTTTTACTAAGCCTTTTTATGGTTTTATTTCATCCCCTCTGTTAGGATATCAATTATACTTCTTTTTAAGCTTTTCTTACGGTTGCCCTACGGTTTCCAAAATACATTTTTAACTAACCCAAGTCTACTTTCAAATTACACACTATAGCTCATGTGTAGTGCAGGTACATTCTAACAGAGTACTGTGAATTCCTCTCACGCATCCCAAGGACATTGCTGTCATTTACTTCATTCATTCATATGCTAAAACCACCCAACACATCACCATTATTATTATTACTTTAAACAGTTATTAATACTAGGAAAAGTAGGGACGACTCGGTGGCTCAGTCAGTTAAGCATCTGCCTTCGGCTCAGGTCAAGATCCCAGGATTGGGGGATCGAGTCCCATGTCAGGCTCCCTGCTTAGTAGGGAGTCTGCTTGTCCCTCTCCCTCTGCCCCTCCTGCCCACTTGTTCTCTCTCTTTCTATCAAATAAATAAAATCTTTTAAAAAGGTTAAGAAAAATAAAAATATTTTATTTCACCTTCATTTATTCCTCCTCCTTTATGTGGATGCAAGTTTCTGTCCTATATAATTTTCTTCTGCTGGAAGAAAATGTTTTAACATTTCCTGTAGGGCAGGTCTGCCAGCCATGAATTCCCTCGGTTTTTACTTGTTTGAGAAAGTCTTTATTTCTTCTACTACTTCTACTTCTAGAAGTACTTCTAGTACTCCTATTATTATCCCTCTATTGAGGGATACTCTTGCAGAATATAGAATTCTAGGTTGGTGGCTTTTCTCATTCAACATCTTAGATATTGCATTCTGCTTTCTTTTTGTTTACTTCCTTTCTGATGAGAAGTTCACTGTAATTCTTATCCTCTATAGGTAAGGTCTCCCTCCCCGCCACCCTGCTCTGGATTCTTTCAAGTTTCTCTCTTTGTCTTTAGTTTTCTGCAATTTGAGTATGATAGGCCCATGTGTAGTTTTTGGTATTTATTCTTCTTGGTGTTCTCTGAGTTTCCTGGATCTGTGGTATGGTGTCTGTTATTAATTTTGGATAATTCTTGACATTATTTCAAATATTTCTTTTGCTCTGTTCTTCTCCTGATATTCCAATTACATGTCTGTTACATATTTTGAAATTGTGAGATGTTTCATAGTTCTTGAATGCTCTGTTCTGGTTTCTTTGTTTGTTTTGTCTTTGCATTTCTATCTGGGAAGTTTCTATTGATCCGTTTTCAAGCTCACTGATTCTTCCCTTGGCCATGGTGAGTCCACCTATGATCCCATCAAAGGCAATCTTAATTTATGTTAGCGTATTGATCTCTAGCATTTCCTCCTTTTTTAGAATTTCCATCTCTCTTATGTTTCCCACCATTTCTTGCATGTTGTCTGCTTTTCCCATTAGAGCTCTTAACATGAATCATGGTTATCTTAAAAATCTCTGTCTGATAATTCCAACATCTGTGTCATATCTGAATCTGGTTCTAATGCTTGATCTCTGCAGCCTTTTCTCATGCCTCTGGTGTGCTTTGTAATTTTTTGTTGAAAGCCAGACATATTGTATTGAGTAACAGGGCCTGAGCCCTTAATGTGAGGATTATATTAATCTGGTTAGGAGTTGGATTGTGTTTCATGTTTCCTGTAGGTACAGGTGCCAAAGGATTCAAATTCCTCTTGTTGTTCTTGTTTTTGTCTTCTCTCTTGACTTTGGGCTTCCCTAAGTGCTCCTCATCTGTGAAGTGAAGGTCAGTGTCTTGCAGCTCTTTATGCTGTATTCCACTGTCATTGTATTGGAGCTCTGTTGGAGTGGTGGTAAACTGGGGGAAGGAGAGCATTTTATGGCCTCATTTAGAGCTCAGTGTTCCTGTGAGCTATGCCTCTGGTTGTGACCTCCACAAGTGATTCTCTATTGGCATAGATTTTCTTCCCTAAGTGAGATCAGAGGTTAGAGGGGGCTGAAGGAGGAGCCCTGCCCTTCCCCTAGGTGGGATAATGCTCTGGTGTAGGCTTTTTCCCTGGAGTAGTCTTTGTTATGGACAACACTCCCAGTTGAGTAACAATGGTTATTCTTCTCCTACCCCTGCCAGGGCCATCAGGGGATTTTTATAGCATCTTCATCTGATAACCTGATAGGGTTACTAAAGGTAAAGCTCACGAAAGTGTGAGGGCCTCCCAAAACTGAAGGCCCCCGAAGTTTCTCACTTTCAGGCTAGTCCCCACTCATCTTCCAGAAATTCATCAAAATTACCTTTATAGTTCCCTGTTAGTTTATGATTCCAGCAGCTTCTGCTCCAGGTAAGCAGATCCTAGATGTGTCTCTGGATTTCAAGGTGGCAGTTTGCTCTGCTGTTATAAACTGAGTATTGGTGTCCCCTCCTCCCAATTATATGTTGAAACTCTAACATCCAATGTGATGATATTAGGAGATGGGCCTTTTGGAGGTGATTAGGTCATAAGGGTGGAGCTCCCATGAATGGTATTAGTGCCCTTATAGAAGGGAATCCAGAGAGCTAGCTCACTTGCCCGCTTTCCACTGTGTGAGGACACAGTGAGAAATTGGCCGTCTGCAACCTGAAAGATGGCTCTCACCAGATCCTGACCACACTGGCACCTGGTTTGCAACTTCCAGCCTCCAGAGCTGTGAGAAATACCTTTCTGTTGTTTGTAAGCCACTCAGCCTATGGTACTTTGTTATAGCAGCCTACCTGCAGACTTTGTTCTCTGCTGGTTCAAAAAAGTAGATTTTCAGCTAACTTGTTTTTTCCTTATTGGAAGAATGGGAATGACAGTCTCCAAGCTCTTTAAGTATGGGAGCTGAGTCTGAAGTCCCCTAATCCTTTCTACTGCTCTGGTCACATCTTTATCATATCAAGGATCCTAGATAAGCTCCACAAATGTAACCATTATATGGAAGGGACTGGGCTCTTGTGAGTACAACTGAAAAACAACCCTTTCTCCCAGGGTCCCTGTAGCTATGTCCCAGCACGAGTTCTTGTCATAGCTCCAGGTGGAATCTCAGGCAGGTTAACTTTCTGGCTTGTATTAGATTAAATTTTTTGAAAAAATTGAGATATAATTCAAATACCACAAAATTCACCTTTTGAAGGTG
Source organism: Taxidea taxus jeffersonii (assembly GCA_003697995.1). NCBI lineage: Eukaryota > Metazoa > Chordata > Mammalia > Carnivora > Mustelidae > Taxidea > Taxidea taxus. The sequence goes on along the minus strand of RCUC01116330.1, from coordinate 10,162 downwards.
TATAAATCAGTGGTTCTTAGTATATTCACAAGGTTTAGCAACCATCCCCACACTCTAAGCCCAGAACATTGTCATCATCTCAGAAAGAATATTCATACTCATTAGCAGTCACTCCCCAGTTACCCACCAACAGTCCCAATCCCTGACAACAACTAACTGACTTTCTGTCTCTGTGCTTTTGCCCATTCTGGACATTTCATATAAATGGAACTATACAATATGTGGCCTACTGCATCTGGCTTTTTTCACTTAGCATAATGTTATCAAGTTTTTCGATACTTCATTCCTTTTATGGCTGAACAATATTCCACTGTATGGATATATCACATTTTGTATGTCCATCATCAGTTGATGGACATCTGGATTGTTTCTACTTCTTGGCAATTATGAAAAATGCTGCTAGAAACATTCATGGACAATTTTTGTGTGGACATATGTTTTCAGTTCTTTGGGGGTATAAACTTAGGAGCAGAATTGCTGGGTCATATGGTAATTCTATGTTCAACTTTTGGCGGAAATGCCATTGTTAGATTTTTTTTTAAGTCCTCTAGGCACTTATAAAAACAGCAAGTCTTACCTTAGTCATTTAAAAGTGTGGAATAATAATTTAAAAATCCAAGTTTTTACCTATGTAGTGTGCCTTCCCTCCTCCAGTTTGGCCTGGACCTGAGCTTGAAGTACAGCAAAGGGAGATTTTATTGTCTTTCCTGGTTCCTCTGTCGCTTATGGGTCATGGCTTCTGAATCCTCTGACCTAAGGTCTGGCAGGGAGAGACAGTTTGGTGAAAAGGAGCCTTACATGGTGAGTTCAATTGTCATCTGTATTGGCGTGGATTCTTTCTGTCATGTGGCACAATGAAAATGTGTTTGGCAATGCCCTTGCTGGGAGCTTCCTGTAATTCCTTTGACCTGGGTAATGCCTCTCTTATGCCCAGTCTTTTACGACTCAATTCTCGACTGTGAGCAGTCTACCAATGTGATAGAGACTACTAATTACTCCCCAGTAGCAATTTTACCCTCCTTCCTCAGAAGTAAAGTCCCCAGCCAGCCCTACACATGACAAATTGGCATAATGAAATTTCCCAGCCTGCCTCGTAGCTGGATGTGGTCTCTAACAACCATGTTCTCACCAGTGGTATGTGAGAGTCTTATGTGCAATTTCTGGGAATTGTCCTCAGATCTGGGGAGACTGCTTTTCTCCTTCCTCCCAGCTGGCTGCAATGCAGAAGGGATGGATAGACAGAAGTCATGTTGGGCCCTCTGGTGTAAGCTATGTGTTGAGTGTAGCACAACAAGACAAAAGGAGCCTGGATCACCAATGATTTGGGAACTACCAGATCAACTCTGGCCTGCTTACATTTACCTGAGAGAAATTAACTTCTTTCTCCTTTAAGTCTTGTTTGAGAAAAACCAACTTCTTTCTTGTCTTGCTATTGTGGGTTTTTTCCTGACTTGCAGCAAACTAAATCCTAACTAATATAATCCTACTCTGACTTTGGTGAAGTTGCATAATATCTGGAAGCTGTTCTCTTGCCTGGTGTCCCCAAGTAATTGTGTGAGGCAGCCTCACTCCTGTGAGTCCAGCAGACCCTTGGGGAAACTCACACAGCCTTGTCCCTGTCATCTGTGAATGTGCACAGCCCCATCCTTCTCTACTTCCTCAGTCCCATGGCCTCAGCCTCTCATTTTGCTTTCTTAGGCACATGTCAACCTTCTTTAAAGGGAGGAAAGAATTGTGCTCCCCACAAGTCCCTCATAAGTGAGGGGAAGGGAAAATGCCACAACAGTCCAATTCCTTTCTCCAAAGAAATCTTCCCCTCTGGCCTAACCACCTTCCTGTGTGAGCAGACGTGGGTGACTCCTGATGTTGACAGAAGAGGCTTCATCTCAACATGCCCCACTAGGGTGTCTAGTACCTCAAATTAGGAAGTCTCACCTTGGGACCTTAGTCAAAAAGAAAAAAAAAAAGATAGAGAACCCTAAAGCATCCAATTTTAACTTCCTTTTACAACACAGCATAATAACCTCTGGTATGTTCTCATTCAGGAGCCCCCTACCTGGTAGCCAATTCAGAATGTAACAAAGGCATGCTTTCTTTGCATCATTAGTTCAAAATTTTTGTGGTCACAGATACCTTTGAGAAGTTTATGAGTTGGGCTTCAGCCTCACTCCTGCCTTCCAACCGCTCCCCAACAAGCAATTCCAAGGACTCTCAGAGCAAGTCATGTGGAGTGTCAGGAGTTCTCAGAATATGGTCCATGACCGGTTGACTCTGGTTACCTATCCAACGGTCCATATGTGTAGTGACAAGTGGCAGAGCTGGGCTTCAAACCCGGGCCCTCTGGCCCCAAAGTTTCACTCCTAACTTCCCCTACTGACATGTGAATGAGGGCTTCTTGGGCCCTCTAGCCCAGCCCAGCCCAGCCACCAGCTGGACGCATACGGCATGGAACCGAAGAAAGGCGTGGCCAAGCCTGCATGTGTTCCTGACCCACAGCATCATGAGAAATGAATTACTGTTTTAAGCTGCTAAGTTTTGAAGTGGTTTAAGGCAGTACTAGAAACACTTTCCACGTGAGCATCCAGGACAATGAGAACTACGAAATACATGTGAGTTAAAATTTTCTGAGTGAAATGTAATAGTTGAGGGGGAAAAAAAAACAAGACAGGACTCATGGAGATGCTTGCCTAGGTCTCCAGCCATTCACCACCAAGTTACATATAAATCCTGGGTAAAAAATGGTGAATATCATCCCTTTCATAGATTTAAAACAAGTGGGAATAATTTAAAATATTATTTTTATTGTTTGCCAAATGTATTGAAACTCTGTGGAATGCAGCCTAAAATTGGTGGGCTACATACGTGTAGTGTTTCACTGATGGGTGAAACCAAAAGTCCAAGAAGCATTGCCATGGGGATCCTCCCACAAAGCTGGTGGGCATCAGATGGTATTTCCAGAGCACTGGGGGAGGGGGAAACAGCTCCTGGAGTATGAGGTGATAAAAGGCAACCTACAGAATAGTATGTAGTATCTGGTCTCACTGACAGACCCATTTGTTCCACAAATATTATGGAAGGGTCTCATGGATATAACATGTATGAAAAAAAAATTGGAAAATCAATTGGAAAAGTGTATGTAGTATGTTTCTATTTCTGGAGGAGGAGATTATATATTTTAAAAACAATGAAAATATAAACATAAAAAATTTAAATTGTTACCTATAGAGAATAGGGATAGAAGCTAGACTTAATATAACACAAAATTAAATTAAAAATCCCTAAAACCCAAAACCAAATGAAATAACAAACCTAACTTTATATGCTATCAGTGGAAACCTCAGAGAGAACAATTCTAAATTACTGTTCAACTAGTAATTTAACTATATATCCCAGTGAGATAGACTATATAAAGAACTCTAAGACCACAAGAACATTAAACTCTCTTCGGTAATTGTGTTGGTGTTGGTTTTGCTATTCAGAGACTGGTGCATGCATTCCGGGATAATGAGTTATTATGCTGATGTTGTTAAAAGCTGAGTACTGGGAGTTTGGTATCGAAATAGATGCAAGATTGATGAAATTAAGAAAATCTTGTAGTCCTGAATTGAAAGCATTCCCATGAACTTGTGATACACTTTCTCTTCCTTCCTTTCTCTCTCCCCCATCCCCCCTTCTTTCTCTCATTGATCTTAATGATAACTAGAAAAAATACCTAGAAACAATTACCTGCGTAGTAATAATCAGTGTTTCTAACACCCGGATTGTGATCTTGAAATATCATTTCTCACACACATGCACAGAAAACCTGTGCTCCTTGGAGAAATTGTTCAGTCCAGTCCTTGGACAGGAAATGTACAATGGGAGACTGGAACATCATGGCATGCCTGAAAGTAAGCAAGTTTTCAAGGGCTACTGGGTGTGTATCAAAAAGACTCAGGGGGGGCACCTGGGTGGCTCAGTGGGTTAAAACCTCTGCTTTCGGCTCAGGTCATGATCCCAGGGTCCTGGGATCGAGCCCCGCATCAGGCTCTCTGCTCAGCAGGGAGCCTGCTTCCCCCTCCCTCTCTCTACCTGCCTCTCTGCCTACTTGTGATCTCTGCCAAATAAATAAATAAAATCTTAAAAAAAAAAAAAGACTCAGGAGCTGACGTGAATAGTTTCTCTTGGCCAAAGATGGGACACAAGGAATATCAGAAAGATAGTAATGACAATGGGTTGGGACCTATGAAACATGTTTAATCATAATAATATTCCCCCAAAACTTATTGAGTCCCCTCATTGAGATCTCAATGGTCACACTGAAAGGATGCTTTCATTATTTTGAAAACTGGTAAGTAAAGGAAAAGAATCAAGCACATATCCAGCCCTTACTAAATGAAATATACCTCTAAGTAACAGAACAGTCAATGAAGGGGGGGGTTTCTCTAAATGGGTGTATCCTAGCTAATAAATGAGGAAGTGATAGAATCAGTAATATCACCATTTTGCAGCTTCTACAGAAGGAATGGGAACTTGGAGCACCAATGGCTGCTGACATCACAGAAAGAGAGACAAGATGTACATGCTTCCCACCGGAAGACCACAACCACCTATGAATGAGTCCTCTTATAAAAATCAACCTTGAATCCAATAAAGACTTTATATCTAATGCAAACTGACAGAAGATACAGAGAACAGAAAAACATGATAAACAATACTAAGGAAATACAGTCAGCAAAGTCCAGATTATAGGAAACTAGAAGATGAATGTCCCAGCTCTTCAACAAATAAATTGCAACTTAAAAAAAAGAGAAAGGTACATGGGAGATCAGAGGGACTAGTACAGATTCTAAGAGACTTAAAAGATCTATTAACTAATGTCAATTACTTGGATTCCAACTGAAACACTTGGGGAAAATATTTATGAGACTATTGGGAGATCTGAACACTAACTGGATATTTACTGATAATAAGAGATTATTTTTACCTGTAATTGAGTGTCACAATGGTACCATGGTTATAGTTTTTTAAAATAGAGTCCTTTTATTTTATTTTATTTATTTATTTTAAAGATTTTATTTATTTATTTGACAGACAGAGATCACACAAGTAGGCAGAGAGGCAGGCAGAAGCAGAGGGAGAAGCAGGCTCCCTGCCGAGCAGAGAGCCCGATGCGGGACTCGATCCCAGGACGCTGGGATCATGACCCGAGCCGAAGGCAGCGGCTCAACCCACTGAGCCACCCAGGCGTCCCAAAAATAGAGTCCTTTTAAAATGGCAAGATTTCATTTCTTTTGATGGCTGCATAGTATTCCATTGTGTATGTGTGTGTATATATATATATATACACACACACACACACACATATGTATATATGTATATATATATATATCACATCTTCTTTATCCATTCATCTGTTGATGGACATCTAGGTTCTTTCCATAACTTGGCTATTGTGGACATTGCTGCTATAAACATTCAGGTGCACCCACCCCTTCAGATCACTACGTTTGTATCTTTAGGGTAAATACCCAGTAGTGCAATTGCTGGGTCATAAGGTAGTTCTATTTTCAACTTTTTGAGGAACCTCCATGCTGTTTTCCAGAGTGGTTGCACCAGCTTGCATTCCCACCAACAGTGTAGGAGGGTTCCCCTTTCTCCGCATCCTCGCTAGCATCTGTCATTTCCTGACTTGTTAATTTTAGCCATTCTGACTGGTGTGAGGTGGTATCTCATTGTGGTTTTGATTTGTATTTCCCTGATGCCCAGCGATATGGAGCACTTTTTCATGTGTCTGTTGGCCATCTGGATGTCTTCTTTGCAGAAATGTCTGTTCATGTCCTCTGCCCATTTCTTGATTGGATTATTTGTTCTTTGGGTGTTGAGTTAACTTTTAGTGGTTCATACTGAAGCATTTATGGATGAAATGATACTTGTAAATCTGTAATTTGCATCACAACAACCTAGGTGGGAAAAGTGGTTGGGGTTACAGATACAAGATCAGTAATGAGTTGATAATTGTTTAAATTGAGTGATGGGTACATGGAGACCACTATGCTCTTCATTCTAGTCTTGTAAATATTTGGAATTTTCCATGATTAAAGTTCAAAAAAGAGATTGTGCATGCATGTGTATGTGTACTTGTATAACTATATATAGAAAAAAGTCTAGAATACTAATTGGTATTAAGATACCTTTCCCATCACATCTGGTTAGAGGGGAATAAAATGGGGGAGAATAGTGCCTACCTAGCAGAGTTGGGTGGTGGCATAGTTTATACAAAGGGGCTAGCCCATAGTAGGTGCTCAACCTAATTTCCTTCACTAGCAAGATTGATCAAGTTTGTCAAACTTGAAACTGTCAAACCTGTGAGGAGATCATCAGGTTCTTATTTCACCCTCCTTGTCCCTTTTGACCATGAATCCAAGAGTCCCACTATGGGAGTGGTGGTGGAATGGGGTAGGGTAAAGAGACCTCTAGCTGAGCCTGCGCACTTTGTTCCTCTCTCGCTGGCCTCATCCACTCCTCCTGATCTCTGTGCATCCCCTTAGGGACCTGAGAATACAGGTGAGCTAATGTCATCAGTCCTGACACTGATCAGGGTGTTCATTAGTTAATGCATTCTCCCAGAGACCTGCCTGCAGGAGTCCGATGGTAGGGGTTTCAGGCAGACTGATGGAGAGAGAATTCTGGGAAAGGGTATTGAAACTTATGAGGCTCCTTTGTGTTGGCCCCTGTGAACCACTGAGTAGGAGGGAGACTAGGAGCTCCGTGGCACCCTACTGAATTGCTACCTTCCACTCGCCCTCCACCCCTGCAAATGCCTAGCTCCTTCATGCCCTTGAATCTGCTGTCATAGCTTAGATATCCCTAGGATGCCTTCAGACTTCCTCTTCCTGATCCTCTTCCTGTCTCCCTGGTGTCCTACTCATGATCCCCACTCCCGTTTCAAGACCTGTCCTTCTTTGGGTTGCTGGACACTTTTGTTTTGGGCTTTGTTTCTGCTTCTCTCCATGCCCATCCACGCATGTTGGTGTCTCTGAGGTTCCACCTCTGGTCCTCTTCCTTCTGTACATCTTTGGGGAGGATGTCACACTCATTCCAGGGCCCTGCATCACTGGCGAATTCCCAGGCTGCCTTGGCAGCCCCTGCCTCTCATCTCCAGGCATGCTGTTGACTCAGGTGTCCCACAGGCACCCAACTCAGCCTACTCCAAATGGAGCACATCATTGTCCCTCCACCACTGGCTTTTGGTCTGCTGCTTGACTTGGTTTACTTGGTTTGCTACTTGGGTATCCAAGCCGTGACTTCAGAGCTCCTCCTTGATTCCTTTCTTTCTCTGACTTCCTACAGTCCTGTCATTTGTACTTCTTTGCTTTCTCCACCTGCTGTCGTCATCATCACCGTCATCCTCCTTCTCCTCCTCCCTACCAGTTCCACCCCAGGTTTTCCTTCCACTGACTAATGTCCATTCATTCTTCCAGTACCAGCTCTGGCAGTTGCCTCCTCTGGGAAAGGTGTCCTGACTGCTCAGAAGTTTCCATTTTATGATGTCACAGCCTGGCTCCCCTTCTGCAGTTATGATAGAGGAAATCTAGTTTCACTCGGGAGTAACTTCTACCATCAGCATTTAAAGTGAAAACCCCATGAAGTCAAAATGGCCCTTGAGGACAATTTAAGCCACTCAGCATTGGAACAGTTGGCTCTTTGGCTGAGCACCCAACAGGACAGTGTCTTAAATTTAGGGTCCATAATGTACAAAATAGAAAGCCACCACCTACAGTCTTCTTAACTCTAGAGATTCACACTACAGCAGAGAATCTCACACTGTGAGGGGCAGGAGCAGACAGCAGATGACACTCCACTTCATTGAGACTCAACAATGAGAGTGGAGATGAGAGCAGAGTTGTCAGCTTTGTTTAAATACACCTGCCTCTTGTTTTCCAGTGCTGAACATGTAGTTGAACTTGCCACAGCTACATATATGAACGGAAGACTCGACCCCTTGTACTGTAGCTTCTCTGTCTTCCCTCCCAATTTTGAGCATCTGACTCATGACTTCATTTCCAGGAATGAATGCCTGCACCTAGAGGAAACAGAGAACGCTGGTTGAATGGATGAAAGGTTTATCTTTACGTACCTCTCCAGCGATGGGGAATTCCACAGATGATGAAACAGCACATTATGCCATCTGAGCAAATGAAGTAGACCCATTGGGTCAAGGTTTCTATTGGCTTATCGGATTCTAACTGGAATGAATGCTCTAAAGCGGGGCTCCCGAAGGAGAGCAGGGCTGAAAGGCTTAGAGGCCTCCAGCTCAGCTGATCAGCAGACAATATTTCTTTGAAGCCTCTTCTGTGGCTGGACCAACTCGATGGGCTCTGGCCGTGTTCCGACTGCTGGTCTGCTTGCCTCTCTCTTCTCTAATCCAGGTTTAACGAGATGAGCATCATTAAGAAAGGCAGGGCAGTTATCCTTTAAGTGAACAAAGTGACTCTTCACAGAAGGACTGATTTTAATAACCCAGCGCAAGACCCCCTTTAAGGTACAGAATGACTCTGGCACGTCAGTTAAGTGTTACACAAAACAGACATGAGTATTCAAAATCAAAGGCGTTTTTCGTTCATGTGAAAAAGGGATCAGTAAGCTGCATGAAAACTGGGGTGCATAAAAGTCCCTGGGGCCTCTGTCCACAGCAGGAAAAGCTCAGAGCATATTGGGCCCAGGGGGAGGCAACCTTGGCCGCCCATAACTCAGATAGAAGGCGGTGATCTTCAGGCGCTGCCTGTGTTTCATGTGCGGGCTCCTGCCTCTGATCTTTCAGCGGCTGCCTAATTGCCAGTGACTGTTTCTGTGGACATGAGGGTCTGCGAAATGTGTAAGGCCTGTATTTTTCCGAGGGAGACTTTTTCCTTTGCACATAAGCCAAAGATTCCTTCATACACGAATTCTTTCTTACGCAGGTCATCGGATTCTTACTTGGGGGGACGCTGACGGGAAGTTCAGTGCACACCGCTGAATCTAAGTGTATAGACATGATCTGGTAACTGGAGGGAGTGGGGACGCCGGATGGGAAGGTAGGCGATGCCTTGTGCATGCCTTGCATTGCCTCCCCAGGTGGAGACTGAGCTCCTAACCCAGTGCGAGGTAAATCAGCGCTTCCTTTTCCAGGAGTGCCCATGGCTGTACCCTCAGTCAGCCTCGCCCTTCAACTCAGTCTCCGTTGCAAAACACATCATAGCTGAGTACTTATGCGGGTCACGTGCACTGGTGCCATTAGCCCTATGAGTAGGTACTACTAGTGCCTCATTTTTACAGGGAGGAAACTGAAGCGAAACACAACGCCCCTGATCATACAGCTAGGAGAAGGTGGACTGGGATTTGAAGGTAGGCAGTCTGGCTGCAGTCCTCTCTCTCGACCCTGGAACACTCTTGCCTCTTGGCTGATGGGTGATGGATGACTGAGCTGGGGGCTCAAGGGTCTGAGGCCAAATTCAGGTTTAGCCGAGTAGCCTGCCTTGAGTAATGAAGGAACAGCCTAAGGGGATCCAGACACAGACTAGAAGCACATGTACGGGTATTTGCCTCCCTGACTTAATTTCAAAGGTCCTACAGCATCTGTACTCTCAGAACTGTGCCTGTCTCAATCTCTACAAATATTTACTCCTAGATCTTTGTAACATCTGACACTGACTAAGTAATTAGAGCAACTCTCCCTGCAGGCAGAGCAGGTAACGAATCACTAACAGCCTTCTGTTTCATTTTCTGGACCAGTGTTGATACATTTCAGGTCCTGACAGTTTGTAGACCTACTTGGAGTATGCAGAACCCAGAGTAATGGGGAAGGAAACTGTCCAGTAACTCAGAAAGGCTGTTGCCGCTGCTGAGAAATCTGCTCTGGGGACCCTACTGCTCACCTTCAAGCTTGCTAGGAGGGGGCTTATGGCCCCACTGACTTCTGGGGCTGTCGTGCCCCATTCAAAGGGATGGCAGAGTCTCTGGCTTTGGGGTGGACTGAGGGCAGAACAGTTCCTGCCACACGACAGGCAGGTGGACAGACGCAAAGCCAAGGTTTGATTAGGTAAATGATGAAAATCAGGGAGCGTCTTTGAGGAAAAGAAAAAAAAAGGCCCAATCTAAAACAATAGGCTGTGGGCAAACGTGGATAAAAATGGAGATGACA
>ML098739.1:0-18304 GCA_003697995.1 Taxidea taxus jeffersonii | reverse complement strand
GGGGGGGGGGGGGGGGCTCTCCTTTGTGCCCTTTTAAAGCAGAGAGACTGGGTGTTCGGGTGGAAGCTGAACCTCCCGCCAGAGGAGCGCTGAAGGAGCCGCAGCTTCCCCTCTTCTGCCCTCCCCTCCCTTCCCCTCCCCCTCCCCCCTTCCTTCCCCTCCTCTCTTTTCCTCTCCTCTCTCCTCCCCTCCCCTTCCCCTCCCCTTCCCCTCCCCCTTCCTTCCCCTCCTCTCTTTTCCTCTCCTCTCTCCTCCCCTCCCCTTCCCCTCCTCCTCCCCCTCCCCTTCCCCCCCCCTCCTCCTCCCCCTTCCTTCCCCTCCTCTCCTTTCCTCTCCTCTCCTCTCCTCTCCCCTCCCCAGGCCTTGGAAGGGCGGAGCCACAGAGAGGGGTAGAAAGATTGAAACAAAACACTCCAGGGACGGTTGTGAAGGTTGAGGCGAAGCTTGGGGCTGGGAGCCAGTCTCACTGCACTCCTGTTGCCAGAAGCCGGCAAAACAAGGTTCCCCTTGTCTGGGCAGGTTCTCAGGGCAGGAATCCATCCCGGCAGCCGGGAAATCACGTGGGCTGTTAATCAGAAACAGCAACAAAACAGAGCAACAGAATCCCTTGTTTTTAGTGACCAAGTTCTGTTTCTCCCAAGGTTGGGGTGGTTTTCATTCCTAGTACTTGAACCGTTTTGGCCTTGAACCTGGGGATTTCAGTTCAATCTCTTTGAGGCTTAGCTTACTGAGGGAAAGGATTAATTCCCAAATAATTTCTCTTGGATACTGGATATTGAAAATGTGTTTATATTCAATAACATTTTTAAAAAAGATTTTATTTACTTATTTGAGAGAGCACAAGCAGGGGGAGTGGGAGAGGGAGAAGCAGGCTTCCCGCTGAGCAGGGAGCCCATGTGGGGCTTGATCCCTGGATCCTTAACCATCTGAGCCCCCAGGCACCTCAAAAGCACCTCAAAAGGGTTCATATTCAAATGGGGCATTTTGAATGCTGTTACTACAGAATCAGAGCTTCTTTGTGCTCTCCTCTGATCTAAGAGCACAACTTTTATTTCAGTGCCCTGGATAATGAGAAGAAACTCAGAAGGCCTGACACTCAAGGAAAGCCACCTGAGAAGTCTAAGTCAGCATGACTGTGCTTAGACTTTGTTCAAAGCCAGAGCCGGACTTCCGGCCGCCACACAAGCGGACTTCAGGAATGAGTGGCCTACAGGGAAATCATCCTGACCCCAACATCTCTATTAATGCCTCCGGGCTCTGCATTCTTCAACGTTATAACCCACGTTTCCTGCCTAGATGCTAATCTAGAATGTTTCTTTTTACAGGATGTAAAAGAGCATGTAATCGTGTAGGAACTGCTGGTTCTTCCTTCCCTGTGAAGTCGTGTTTCCCAGGCAGTTGTCCTAACTTGGGCTGGAGTAACACTCTTTCTTGTAGATTCTTTTTTTTTTTAATACCATTTTTTAAAAGATTTTATTTATTTCAGGGGCACCTGGGTGGCTCAGTGGGTTAAGCTTCTGCCTTCGGCTCAGGTCATGATCTCAGGATCCTGGGATGGAGCCCTGCGTCAGGCTCTCTGCTGAGCAGAGAGCCTGCTTCCCCCTGTCTCTCTGCCTGCCTCTCTGCCTACTTGTGATCACTCTCTCTCTGTCAAATAGATGAGTAAATGAGATCTGGAAAAAAAAAAAGATTTTATTAATTTATTTCAGACAGAGAGAGAATGCGCGTGCTCACGTGCACAAGCAGCAGGAGGGGCAGAGGGAAGAGGGAGAAGCAGGCTCCCCATTGAGCAAGGAGCCAGACATGGGGCTCGAGTCCAGGACACCGGGATCATGACCTGGGCCAAAGGCAGACGCTTAACCAACTGAGTGACCCAGGCACCCCCTGTCATAAAATGCTAAAGGATTTGTTCACTTTGTATCAACAGTAAGATGGTAAAGGATAACTTGGGTGGAAAACAGGTTGAAAGGGAACTGGGGCCCAGAACCCAAGGTCATGTTCATCTAAGGAAGAGACTGTTCTTGCCCACATCAGGGAGCTAGGAAGCAGAGTCTCCCACCAGCAGCCCTAAGAGGATAACCGAGGGCTGGTTTTGTGAGGGAAGTCTGCAGGGCAGCCTGGTGGGCCTCAGAATTGGCGGGAATTCTAACTGGCCTCGGAGAACAAAGGCTAGCCGTGGGGGGGGTGTTTCTGGGGTGACTGCAGCAAGCCCTTCAGGAGGAGGGGCTCCGAGTTTATCTCTTTGGGGAATCTGGAGATTTGGAGAATTCTTCCATGAAGAACTAGGGGGTCTGAGATCTCAGCCTCGTTCCAAGCCGGCAGATGAGCCGGTGTCAGAAGATGCAGAAGCCTGGGTCAGAGACCACGTCGGCTCCCTTCCCGCAGCAAGAACCGCAGCCACTGTCACCACCCACAGAGGGTCTGGAGAGAGCCAGAGGACCCCTGTGCAGACCGAAGGTTCCCAGAAAGGGCACCTGGATGGAGAGAACCTGATGTTTCCTACTGGGTGTGGCCTCTGCCCCAAAAGAGACAGTCATGTCATTCTACCGGACAGTAGATAAACCTTCCCTCTGCTCCACAGAGCGACACTGTCTTCATCCTCCGAGACTGTTCAGGAACCAAGTGTCCCCAAAAGGACGGTCTGGAACCAGGGGATGAGCCACGAACAGTTTCTCCAAGCGCCTCTCCTCCAGCTGGTGCCAGTCCAGACGCTCGCGTCTCCCTCTCGAGTCTCTGCAGGCCAGTCCAGGGGCTTCTGTCCCTTCAGGCAACTCAGGAGTGGACTGTGTGGAGCAATTCAGGGGACAGTCTCCCCAAGGCTCAGACCTGAGGGGACACATGGGGCCCCACCGTGGCCGCTGTCCGAAGCTAGGCTCTCTACGCCAGTAGCGGTCCCAGGCCTCTGCCGACATGTGTCCCTGTACCTGCATCCCAAACACAAACCCAGGCCCCCTGGGTTTCAGTTTCTCTCACGCAAAACTCTTTGGACAGCAGGGCTCACCTTACGCCTGGGCCAGCGCCCCTCACACTTAGGGCCACATTCTAGGCCTCCTGGGCTAACCATGCCCAGACTCATCCCGTGTGCCCCCACAGGAGTGCCCGCCACTTCAGGAAATGGAGAGGTGGGGAGGGATGCGGGAAACAAAGGCAGAGAAAAATTATAAATTTCCTTACTAGCGACAGCCCAGTGACAAGTCCTTGAAACAGGCAGAATGACCTTTCTCTAGGAGCTCAGCTACCTTGATGTTAGTACTTAGGGCAAAGAGCAATCCTAGTCTGACCCTCAAACCCACCCCAGGACTCTGCTAGTCCACCTTAGCATATAAAATTCCTTTGGACGCTTCCTTTAGTGTGCCTGGGTGGCTCAGTCGTTAAGGCTCAGGCCAGGATCTCAAGGTCCTGGGATCAAGCCTCATATGGTCCCTGCTCAGCAGGGAGTCTGCTTCTCCCTCTGCAGCAACCCCCCCCCCGACCCTGCGTGCACACCAGGCGCACTCTCTCTCTCAAATAAATAAATAAAATCTTTAAAAAAAAAAAAAAAATTCCGGGCGCCTGGGGGGCTCAGTGGGTTAAGCCTCTGCCTTCGGCTCAGGTAATGATCTCAGGGTCCTGGGGAGCGAGCCTGCTTCCCCTTCTCTATCTGCCTGCCTCTCTGCCTACTTGTGATCTCTGTCTGTCAAATAAATAAATAAAATCTTAAAAAAACAACAACAACTTCCTTTATCTCTACTCCCCAAGATACATGTTAGCCATCATGCCCCAAGTAAATGACCCCCATAGACACCTGAAGGGTCTCATGACTGAGTTTCTAGGAAACAGTAATAAGTGACCTTTCCTAACAACAGCTCGGCCCCTGGGGGTCCTGGAAACCTTGTCTGCAAAACACCTGGGAGACTTTGCCTAACCCTAAGCCCTCCCAACTTGAGCATATCTGATGGACCCCTCCTCACGACCCCAGTGCCCTCTTTCTGCCCATGGGTCCTGCCCCCAGACTTTAATAAAACCCCCTTTTTGCACCAAAGATGTCCCCAGAATTCTTTCTTGGCCAGCGGCCTCGACCCCTAACATCTTTCCCAGAGAGGATCGGGGGCGCCAAGCCCGCTGCCACCCCAGTCCTCAGGGCCATCCTGGCCCCACCCACAGGCTCAGGACCCCACCCCGCGCCCCTGTGCGCCCCCGCCCCTTTCACCACACACCCCACGCCACACCCCACTCCAGCCCCTTCCGGTTCTCTGCCCCCTCCGGCGGCCTGGAGGGGTCTGGGATGTCGGCCCACCTGGGTCTCCGCGGGAGCCCGCAGGACCACCTCACCCCAGCCGGTGGGCACCCCCCACCCAAAACAGGGTCTGGTGCTGAAACAGCGTGCCCCGCCGGTGCGCCAAGAAACGTGCTGCCCCCTCCCAACACGCCACCGAGCCCCTCACTCCGACCGGGCAGCCCCTTACCCGCTGGGGACCGGACTCCTCCCGCCTCGCATGGCCCCGCGACGCCACCTGGGGGCCGCCTGGGCAAAATGCGACCGCGGGACGGGGGGCGGGGGGCGGGCTCGGAGAGAGGAGGGTCCTCCCCAGAGCACCTCTTGCAGGACTGGTCCCTCGGTCCCAAAGAGGGCCAAGGACCCCAGGGGTCGCGGGCTTAACCCTAATTCTGATCCTGATTGGTCCCCATCGCATTTCTTTTTTTTTAAAGATTTGGTATTCATTCATTCATTCATTCATTCATTCACTCATTTGCGAGACAGGGCGCACAAGCAGAGGGAGAGGGAGAAGCAGGCTCCCCGCTGAGCAGGGAGCCCAAGGGGGGCTCGGTCCCAGGACCCCAGATCATGACCGGAGCCACCCAGATGCCTCTCCATCGCATTTCTGGTCCCACTAAAGCCCAAAGTAGGACGTGCTTTAAGGGGCGGGGGTGTGGGAGGTGGTTCTGGACCCAAACGGGAGGTTCCTGGTTTAACCTGCAGCTGTAGGCTCTCCAGCCGGCCAGAGCAGATGGATACAGGCCTGCAGGGATGGCAGAAGGAACATGTGACTGGGCATGATTTTTTTTGAAGATTTTATTTATTTATTTAACAGAGAGAGAGTGAGATCACAAGTAGGCAGAGAGGCAGGCAGAGAGAGAGGGAAGCAGGCTCCCCGCTGAGCAGAGAGCCCGATGTGGGGCTCGATCCCAGGACCCGGGGACTATGACAGGAGTAGACGGCAGGTCTGAGCCACTCAGGTTCCCCGGGTATGAACTTTTTTTAAAATATTTTATTTATTTATTTGACACAGAGAGAGATCACAAGTAGGCAGAGGAGCAGGCAGAGAGAGAGAGGGGAGAAGCAGGCTCCCTGCTGAGCAGAGATCCGGATGCGGGGCTCGATCCCAGGATCCTGAGATCATGACCTGAGCCGAAGGCAGAGGCTTAACCCACTGAGCCACCCAGGTGCACCCCTGGGTATGAATCTTTTTTAAAAGTCCCAAGAGAAATCTTAGCAGTAACTTGAACTAAATTAAAATAAAAACACAATTTACCAAAATTTGTGGGGTGCAGCAAAAGCAGTACTTAGAGGGAAATCTGTAGAATTAAATTTACACTCAAAAAGAAGAAAGACCTAAAATCAATCATCTGAATCTCAATCTTAGGCAGCTAGAGAAAGAAGAGGCAATATAAGCCTAAAAACAGAAGAAAAGAAATAAGAAAAACTAGAGCAGAAATCAATGAAATTGAAAACAGCCTCATTGGGGGGAAAAATAAACAAAACCAAAAGCTGGTTATTTGGGAGATGAAGTCAATAAAATTGATAAACTGCTAACCAGGATAACAAAACTAAAAAGAGAAAACAGAGATTACTACATGGAGAAATGGAAAGGGAGCCATCACTACAGATCCCAGATCCCACCACAGATGGTCATTAAAGGCATAATAAAGGATTACTATGAATAACTCTGTGCTCACCAATTGATAGCTCAGATGAAATGGACCAATTCCTTGAAAGACACAGACTATCAAAACTCACATAAGGAGAAATAGGTAAACTAAATAGGTCTTTATTTATTAATGAATTTGAATCAATAATTAATAATGTGTCAAACAAGAAAGCACCAGGCACATATGGCTTCACTGGTGAGTTGTACCAAATATTTAAAGGGAGGGACGCCTGGGTGGCTCAGTTGGTTAAGCGGCTGCCTTCGGCTCAGGTCATGGTCCCAGCGTCCTGGGATCGTGTCCCACATCGGGCTCCTTGCTCGGCAGGGAGCCTGCTTCTCCCTCTGCCTCTGCCTGTCACTCTGTCTGCCTGTGCTCGCTCTCTCTAACAAATAAATAAATAGAATCTTAAAAAAAATATTTAAAGGGAAAAAAATGATACCAATTCTCTACAGTCTTTTCCGGAAAATAGAAACAAAAAATGCTTTTAACTCATTCTGAGGCAGCAGTACCCCCAATAAAACCACAAGGAGATAGACATAAAAAGCAAAGAAAATTGCAGATCAATATCTCTCATGAGCATAAAAGCAAAAACCCTTAACAAAATATTAGCAGGTCCAACCCAACAATGAGTTATAATACACCACATAATAAGTATATTCTAGTAACCAAGTGGGATTTATTCTAGTTGTGCAAGATTGGTTCAACATTTTAAAAATCAGTTAGTTGACCTTGTTAAAAAGATTTTATTTATTTATTTATTTATTTATTTGACAGAGAGAGAGAGAGCACAAGCAGGGGGAGCAGCAAGGGAGAGGGAGAAGCAGGCTCCCTGACAGGGGACCTGACCCCAGGACCCCAGGATCATGACCTGAGCCCAAGGCAGATACCCAATGACTGAGCCACCCAGGTGCCCCAAAAATAATATGATCTTATCCACTAATGTTGAAAAAGCATTTGGCAAATCCAATATTCATTCATGATTAGAGCTCTCAACTAAGGAATAGAGGGAGATTCCTTCAAGTTGATTAAGGATTGTCTACTAAAACATGTACAGTGAACACATTCCTTAATTGTGAGGAACTAGATATTTCCCCATTAAGATCAGGAACAAGGCAGGGCACTGGGTAGTTGCATCAGCTGGACATCCAACTCTTGGTATTGGCTCAAGTTGTGATCTTCTGGTCATGGGATTGAACCCTGGGTCAGGCTCCACGCTCAGCAAGGAATCTGCTTCTCTCTCTTTCCCTCTCCCTCTGCTCTTCCTCTTGCTTGCACACTCACTTCCTCTCTCTCTCTAAAATAAGTAAATAAATCCTTAAAAAAGATCAGGAACAAGGCAAGGATGTTCCCTTATCACTGCCACTGAACATTGTACGGGAAATCTAGGATGTGAAATAAATAAATATATACAGATTGGGAGGGGAAAATTAAAACTACATTTATTCACAGACAACATAATTTTATGTAGAAAACCCAAAAAATTAACAACAAAATTCCTGGAATTAATAAGCGACTATTATGAGGTTGCAGGTACAAGGTTAATACACAAAAGTGAATTGCTTCTCTATACACCAGCAATCAACCATGGAAATATGACATTTAAAACACAATAGTGGTTCCCAGCCTGGGGGCTCAGTAAGTTAAGCATCTGCCTTCATCTCAGGCCATGATCCCAGAGTCCTGGGATTGAGTTCTACTTCAGGCTCCCTGCTCAGTTGGGAGTCTGCTTCTCCTTCTCCCTCTGCCGCTCCCCGCTTGTGCTCTCTCTCTATCAAATGAATAAAATCTAAAAAATAATAATAATAATTAAAAATAAATAAAACACAATACCATTTACATTAGCACCATAAAAATGAAATATTTAGGTATAAATCTAACAAAATAGGTTCAGGACCTACATGAGGAAAACTATAAAATGTTGATGAAAGAAATTTCTAAGTTCTAAATAAATGTAGGGGTGTGTGGGTGGCTCAGCAGGTTAAGCAGCTGCCTTCAGCTTGGGTCATGACCCCAGGGTCCTGGGATCAAGCCCCATGTAGGGATTCTGGCTCAGCAGGGATTCTGCTTCTCCCTCTCCCTCTACTCCTCCTCCTAGCTTGTGTTTTTTTTTTCTCTCTCTCTCTCTCAAATAAATAAATAAATGGAGATATACCATGCTCATTGATAGGAACTCAATATTTTTAAGATGTCAGTTCTTCCCAGCTTGATATATAGATTCAATTTAATTCCAATTTAAACCCTAGCAGGTTATTTTGAAATGTTGACAAAGTGATGATAAAGCTTATATGAAAAGGAAACAGGGCACCCAGGGGTTCAGTCGGTTGAGCACCGACTCTTGGTTTTGGCTCAGGTCATGATCTCTGGGTCATGGGACTGAGCCCTGTGTCGGGCTCCACACTCTGCTGGGAGTCTGCTCGAGATTCTCGCTCTCTTCCTTTCCCCTCTGTCCCTCCACCCACTTGAGCACTCTCTCTCTCTCAAATAAATACACAAATCTTAAAGAAGAAGAAAAAAAAAGAGAGAAAAGAAAAGGCAAGCGCTGGGAATTGACTCCACCATACCAAAAAGAATAAGATTGGAGGACTGATGCCATATGACTTCCCAGAAAGCTGCACTAATCAAGGCAGCCTAATCTTGACAAAAGACTAGACCTACAGATCAATGGAACAGAACAGAGACCCAGAAATAGACCCATACGATACAGATCTTGGACAAAGGAGCAAAGGCAACTCAAGGAAGAAGACAGTTTCACAAATGGCGGTGGGGAGGGGACAACAAAACACCCATAAGCAAACAATGAGTCTATGCACAGACTGGAATTAACCAAAAAATTGGTCATAGACCTAAATATAAATTCTGAAGTTTAAGACTTCCAGTAGACAACATAGGAGAAAATCTAAGTGAACTTGGATTGGCAATGATGTTTCAGACAAGCCAATCCATGAATGAAAAAATTGTTAAGTTGGACTTCATTAAAATTTTAAAATTCTGCTCTGTTAAATATTGGTGTGACAGTGAAAAGAAGTCACAGATTAGAAGAAAATATTTCTAGAACATATGTCCAGTATACGGCTGTATCTAAAGTGGACAAGGAGCTATCAACAATCAACAATATAGAAACAACTCAAAAACTCAAAAAAAAGATCCGAACAGACACCTCCCCAAAGAAGATGTACTGATGGTGAATAAGAATTTGAAAAGAGGGGACCCTGCATGGCTCAGGATGTCCCTGTGGGGTGGGGGTGACATGGAATCGGGATGACAGTTGGGAGCCGGAGGCACCAGCTTAATGTCAACACCGAGGGTCATGCATAGATATATTCACAGGCTCGCACACGTACCGTTGGCACACACGTGTATTTCTTTGGCTCTGTGCAGAGCAGCACAAGGAAACAGCACTCTGGCAGCCAGGAACAGGCCCATTTTCCAGATCCTGGTTCCTAAGACCGTTCTCTGATAAAAGGAAGGTGCCAGAATCATTGGGAAAATGACTAATTTTAGGACTGAACAGGAAATATAGAGAATGAGCCTGGAGCATCTTGTGGGGCCAGAAATCAAGGAGGTCCTCAAAACACACACACACACACACACACACACTCCGACGTGAGGAGCACATACAACTGAAATCTCCCCCAATGGCCAAAGCTGAAACAATTTGAGCAACAAAATTAAAGCGGCGTCACATTATAAATCGAAGTATAAAATAAACACCCACAAGTCCATGCTGATGTAAATAAATGACTTAATAAATTAGTAAGTGGGAGAGAGGAGACAAATGTGTCAGGCAAGAGAATTCTGAATGAAGTACGTCAATTCTCCACCGTAAAGGGGATGGTCACTGCCCACCAGCGCGTTAGTGCAGGACGTCCTCCCAGAGAGCTCAGGACGGAAGGCGGGACCATGAGCAACGGCACAGCAGAGACACTGACAAGCCAACCGCAGCCAGCAGTCCAGGTCAGCATCACGGTGGCAAGTCCTGTCAGTCATGTGATGTGATGTGACGACAGTGGCTCTTGGCCTCTGGGCTCATCCCCTGAAAGCCACGACCCCAGCGTAGTCACAAGAAGAACAGAAGATTCCAAGACGGTGACGCCCTACAATGTACCCGACTGGTCCTCCTTCAAGCTGGCAAGGTCATCACAAACAGAAAGTCTGAGAAGCTGTCAGCCCAGAGGGCCCCCAGGAGACATGAGGACCGAATGTCATGTGGGGTCCTGGGTGAGGTCCTGGAGTAGGAAAAGGACATTGGAGGAAACTGAGGAAATCTGAATAAAGTGTGGGCTCCAATCAATAATGATGCATCAGTGTTGGCTCATTAATTGCGGCAAATGTACCACACACTGTTGCACAATGTTAACATGAGGGAAACTGGGATTGGCAACCTACGGGAACTCAGTGCTGCTCAATATTTCTGTAAATCTAAAACTGGTTTTTTTTTTTAAGATTTTATTTATTTGTTTTAAAAGAGATCACAAGCAGGCAGAGAGGGGAGAAGCAGGCTCCCCGCCGAGCAGAGAGCCCGATGCGGGGCTCAATCCCAGGACCCTGAGATCATGACCTCAGCCGAAGGCAGAGGCTTAACCCACTGAGCCACCCAGGCGCCCTCTAAAACTGTTTCTTAAGAATATTTTTTAATGCTGCATGAATGGCATTTTGTATCTGCTCTCTCCGTCCCTGACTGTGCCCCTAGGGTGATCCAGAGGACCTTCCTCCTTGACTAGTCCAGGAAGAGGGGAGCTCATCCTCGGGGAGTTCTGTGGACCAGGAAGGACCTTGGGAACTGCTACCCCGATACCGGGTTCTGAGGACTCCCGGTGGCAGGGCAAAGGGCAGCACCCAACCACCAGAGTGGGCGAGCAGCTGTGGGGCCAAAGCATAACCAGGATATTCTGACCTGCAGAAATCACCATCCCCTGGGACTAAAGTCACAAGCAGCCTGCCAGAGTCCCACTTGATTTGTGTAAGCAGAACAGCTTTAGGCCCAGTGAATCCAAGTGCCCCAAATACCATGGACCAGGGCATTGGGGTGGGGGGCTTAAACCACAGAAGTTTCCTCACTGTTCTGCAGACTGGAAGTCTCCGACCAGGGAGCCAGGGCGGTAGGGTTCTGGGTTGCAAGTGGCACCCCCTCAGTGTGCACACATGGCCTCTCCCTCTGTGCATGCTCTCCGGTGTCTCCTCTTCTAAGCTCACTAATCCTGTGAGACCAGGGCCCCACTCTCAGGACCTCATCGAACCCTAACTGCCTCCTCCAACCCCTGCTCCAAACACCATCACACTGTGGATTAGGGCTTCAACACATGAATTTGGGGGGATGCAAACATCCAGCCCACAGCAGAAAGTTGAACCTGAATCACTGTGATAGAAAGTCACGGAACCCTAACCAATCTCCAGGGTTAGGCCTGTCTGCAGACCACACACCCAGAGGCCCCTTGGACGAGGGCCAGGCCAGTGCCCTTGAGGCCCCCAAGGGGGCACTTACCATGGGGCTATAATGGGAAAGAAGAAGTCCTAGGCTTTTCGGGGACATTGGCTCTGAACTGAGGTTGATTCCTGAAGACTCAAAATACCACTGTGAACCCCAGTCAGGGGAGGGGCTTAGAGAGGGTAGGTGATCAATGCTGTCTTGGTCTTGTCCATCTTTCCGTGGCTCCAGAGAGTCCCTGAACCTATCTTCTGTTACTACCTTGTGGCAGAAGGCATGACTGGCAGTTAGCAGGACCCCACCTTGGTTTCCTGGTCCCTGGATTAAGGGCTGTTAAGGTGGGAAAGGCCAGGTGGAACCCCAGAACTGCTCCTACCTAGGGAAATAGTAAGGCGAGAGCAGTAAGACATCTCCAGAGGGACTGCAGGGACAAGAGCCTCAGCAAGGACCTGAGAGGTGCGGGCGCGGCACTTGCCAGCATGTCCCTGCTTGTCCCTCCGAAGACAGGGGTCCTGGGCAATGGCGACAGCCTGAGCTGGACTGGGTGCTGACTCCAATTGCAGCTGCTGTTCCTGATGTGCTTTCACCACCTAAGCAGGTCCGTGGGGACCCGGATCGCCGCTCGTCTCCACAGGACCTTGTCTCCATGGGGCCTTGCATCAGTCCATTACACAGGTGACATCAAGTCGACTGAAGTGGTGAGCAGAAAGCAGCCATTCTCCTGAACACCTCGTTACGACAGGTGTGTGCCTGACAGTGAAGAATGAATTCCACAGCAAGTCCCAGGCTTCCCGCATCTGAAACGTGCAGGGGCCCCGCAGCCCGGTCTGTGTCCAGACTTCCCTTCCTAAGTGGAAAGCGAGTGGCTGCATGCAGTCCCTTCTACGAAGAAGCAGATGCAGTGACGGGTGTGTCTTGCTGTTCAGGAGACACTCATGCCTCATTCAGGTCCCTTACCTGAGTGACGGGACACCAAAGGAGGTTGTGCATGGAAGCTCTGCCCAGGCTGCCTCGCAAACTCTCCGTCCTGCTCCCCCCACCCCCAAGGGGCTCAGGGCATCCCACCCGCTGACCGCCTCTGGCTGGCCCGCAGCGCCTCTCCACAGACCATCCACAGCGCTGTCGCATTCCAAAGATAACCGGCCCACCTGCCAGTGGGCAGAGATACGTGTGGCTTGCAGAAATCATGAGACAGAAGCACACCGCTGCTCGCATGTTCGAATCACAGTCTGGTATGTTTCAGTGAAGGTACAGATCATGCAAATGTGGACGGCGGGCTGGAGGAGGAAAGGGCAGGAATGGGCAGGGGGAGGAGGTTTGACGATGGGCACTGTCCACACAGTGGGTGACAGAATGCCGTAACGGCGGAATGTGGCCTGCTTGATTCCAGGCCCCACGGTTAAAAAGAAAGGACACCAAGACTGCAACTTCCTGCACAATGTGTCCAGGACACGGTGGGGTCCCTGTCCCCTCCTCTCCAACCTGGGTGGCCTGTGACAGCATGTGGCAGAACTGGCATGTGGTAGCCCAACAGGCACTTTGCCCCCTTCGCTGGAGTCCCGAGGCTGCCTCCTGGGAGTGCCCCCATCTGGGTGCCCTGCTTAACCACGCCAGCTGGGTACCAACACCGGGTGCAGCCAATGCTGGCCCAGCCATTAGGGTCACCCCAGCCATTCATTCTCCCCACTTGAGGCGTGTCGCATCATAGAGCAGAGAAAAGCTGTCCTGTTGGGCTCTAAACTCCTGACCCACAGAATCCATGAACCTCGGTGGCCGTTCCGCACCACTCATGTTGAGGTGGCCTGTGGCTCAGTAACACAGAAGTGGGGCCCGCGGAGGAAAGGAGAAGGGGAGAAGGGCCAGTCTGGCCGCTGGGCAGAGGGAGGGGTTGGAGTGGCCCAGGAAAGAAGAGGAACCAAGTGGGGCAAAGTCCATCATCCACCCGCACTCCCCTCCACCCTGGCTCAGCAAGAACTGCTCTCCAGACCCCAGCGTTCCAAGCCAAAGTGGAAGAGGGAGAGCTGTTGCGCCCCTCCTGCCCTCTCAGTATGTCCTGCCAGCGACCAGGATAAAGCCCTGTGCTTCTGAGATTCCTCAGTCTCACCGCCATGGCCAGACCCCCCACACTCCTGCCTGCCTCACCCATCATCATCCTCTACCACCTGTGCATCTCCCCCAAATTTCCTTTCCCTTTCCTCCACTTTAAGTCCCATTCCTCCGGGTTGCACTATTTTCTAGAGGCTTGCTCCAACTCCAAGACCAGGGTGTAACCCATCCTCGAGCTTCCCCCCCGCCCCACATTTCCTAGGCCCCTGGAGTCCCCTATTTCTTGTCCCTGGGTCCTCTGCTCCCTGTGTCCCCCAACTCATAGCCCGTGCCTTTCACTGCCTCCATCCCTACACACCCCGATCGCCAGCCTGAGTCCCAGGTCCACATACCGCAGGCCTTTGCATCTCCACTTCTCCCGTGTCCCCCTGACTCTGCAGCCTGTCCTCCAAGCAACCGGAGCGCCCCAGTCCTCTGCATCTCCCAGGTCTTCACGCCCGCTCCCTCCCGCCCACCATGTCCCCTGCCCCGGTCCACGCCAGCTCGCTCGGCGCCCACCAACCCCTCTGCCCCGCCCCCCTCCCCAGTCCTCTGCATCTCCCCATCTCCAAGCTCCTGCATCCCCGTCCTTCGCACTGTCCCTTGGGCACCCCCTGACCTCTGCCCCGCGTCCCCGCGTCCTTCGCACCCCCATACGCTCAGTCCCCGGTCCCCACACCTCCCCGTCCTCCGTGAAGCCCTCGGCCCCGCCAGGTCCCCGCGCCCGCGAGCCGCGCGGCGGGCGCGCCCAGGTGGATGCGCGCGCGTGGCGTGGAGACGGGCGGCGGGCACACCCTACCCCGCCGGCCCCGCCTCCCGCGCCGCCCGCGCCGCCCATTGGCTCCCCGCGGGCTGGCCGGGCCCCGGTTGGCTCGCGCCGCGCGGCCGCCGGGCCCGTTTCCCGGTGGGTAGCACCGCAGCGGGGATGCTGCTCGGTCCCGCCGCGGCCCCCAGGAGCGTGGAGCCGGAGCGGCCGGGCGGGGCCGGGCGGGGGGCACCGCCGGGAGCCGCTCCGCCGCCCACCCCGGCCCGCGGCCGAGGGCAGCCCGGGGTCGCGGCCGCACCGTGTGGCCGCGGGCGGCGGACAAAGGGCCATGCGGGGCCGGGAGCTGCGGCGCGGGGCGCGCGGGAGCCGGGGGCCGCAGCGCCGCCGCTGAGCACGGCCCGAGCGGGGCGGGCCCGGCCGCGATGCCGTGGTTCCCGGTGAAGAAGGTCCGCAAGCAGATCAAGCTGCTGCTGCTGCTGCTGCTGCTCACCTGCGCCGCGTGGCTCACGTACGTGCACCTGAGCCTGGTGCGCCAGGGCCGCGCGCTGCGCCAGCGGCTGGGCTACGGGCGAGGTACGGGCGGGGGCGCGCGTCCCCGGGGCGGGGGCGGTGAGGGCCTCCAGCGGCGCGGCCTCTGGGCCTTCTGGCCGCGCCCGGGGCTCGGCGTGGGCCAGACGCGTCCGGGGACCCTGGTCGCCCTACCCGGCTCGGCGATATTGGGGCGGGGGGGGCGCGGTTCGGCCCGGCCCGGAGCCCAGTGACGTCAGCAGTGACGTGCGCGACCCTCCCGGGGAGCGTCCCCAAACCTGGGCGGACTCCGGGATCCGACCTGGAGGCGTAGTGACGGGGTTTACGGTGGGTCTTGGAGACGTGGCCCCCAGGCCCTGCACGCTGGGATTCTCAGCAAGGCCGTGCACCTCCACCACCTGGCTCCTCCGCAGAGCCTGTTCACCCATCAGGGGTGAGGGAGACACAGATCCAGCGTCCCGACAGGGGCGCGGTGCTGGGGGAAGGGTTTGGACGGAGCTGACTGGTGCCGTTGGAAGGCTTCCTGAAGCAGGTGCCCCAGGTAACCCGCATCTAGAGACTGAGGTGCTTTTGTGTTGGGGGTGATGGGGATCCAGCCTGGGGACCCCTGAACTTCCTGGAGTGAACTCCCAGGTTCCTCCAGCTCACACTCCAGTGGGGACAGCAAACCCCCAAAGCAAATCAGTCCTGCTGACTGGTGGGGAAGAGCCAGGAGAGGGGATCCTGCCCACTCAGCTAAGGGGATCTGGACAGCCTCTTGAAGGTGGTGGGTGCTGAACCCCGTCTAGAGGAAGAGCGCTCCGGGCAGGAGGAACAGAACTATGAGAACCTGGCGGGAAGGGGAGAAGCAGAAAGCCTGGAACCTGGGGAAGGGGTGTGGGGATGGGAGAGAGGGCAACACCTCAGGGCAGGAGTAACCCCCCCATCCTAGCTAAGGTGGGAGCAGAAGCCCCTGTGCCCTAGACCCTTCTTAAGGAAGCAGGGAGCTGAGTGTCCTTAGGACGGGAGGTGGGAAGAGAGTCTTGCTTCCTTAAGATTCGGAACAATGATTTTGGCTCACAACCCCCAGGGCCACTAACCAAGGGGTCCAAACCTCCCTGTTCATTCCCACTCCTGCCTCCCAGTTGCCAGAGCCCTCTGCCTCCCCTCTTTGTGCCTGGACACCTGGCTCCACAGATGTCCCAGGCCAGGGGTCTGGAGCTTGTCCCAACCACCCCCTTCCCCGCCAGAGTCTACACACCTCAGAGCCACCACATTCCGGAGAGGCCCCCAGCACTACCCAGTCCCTAAAAGAAGCCCTCCTCCCTCCGCTATCAGCAAACAAGGCAGGACCCAGTGCGTGACCCAGTGACACAGAACAAAACCAGACCCCCTTCCCGAACCACCTCTGTGGCTTTCCAGGCAACCACAGCCCTCCCCAGCTTGACTTCCTGAGCAGCTAGGGAGTCTAGCTCAGCAACTGGGAGGGGGTGGAGGTGTGGGAACCCCATTTCTGAATCCCGCTCTGCTCTCAGCCTTACCAGCAGAGAAGCTGGGTGACTAGCCAGGCTGCTCTCCCTACTCCTGGGTGAGCGGGAGCTGTTCAGGGTCCTGGAAGGTCTAACTCTCAGAAGGCACTTTCCAGGGACAGCCCCAGCTCACAGGTCTTGGCTCTAGACACAGCCCCACCTTCAGTTCAGCCACCTAGGCTCCCCCAGGGTAGGGCTTGTGAGAAGCTGGCCAGCTAGACATGCTTGAGGCCTTTCTGAGTGTTGGGTCAGGGCTGTCTTCACTTACAACTGGGGAGGCAGCATTGGAGCGGAGCTGGGGGCTACTTTCCTGGGATCCTGCAGGATACCCGTGGGACAGGAGGCCTCTGTGGACCTCACTGTGCTGGGGCTCAGCCCCTGCAGGACAGTGGTGGCAGCCTGGCCTGGGACCCCAGCACAGAAAGCTCCTAGTCCCCATGGCCTTAGTTTGGTGGGCAGGGAGTATCGGGGCCAGGCTATGGGGATTTGACTGGGAGCCTCTTAGGGGCTCATCTCCCAGCTGGACAGAGGGCACTGAGGGAGGAACCCCGGAGAAGGAGCAGGTGGGCAGGTACTACCCACAGGAGTCCCACAGGCAGACCAAGGACAGCTCCCCTGTCCAGCAGAAGGGGCTCAGGCCAGTTGTGTCCACACAGGAATCTGGCTCCTCGGGTCTGGATTGAAGGATGAGCATGGATGTCAAAACCCAGGCTTGCTCTAGAGCAGAGGTGGGGCTCCTGGATTGGAGATCCCTGAGTGGAAGTACCGGAAGGGACGGAAGTGGGATGCAATAAAGCCTCCCAGAGCCTCAGGTCCCAGGGGTGCCCACTGCCTCCCCCCCGCCTCCAGGAATCAGGGGGACATTCACGTCCACAGCTTGGGCAAGAAGTCTGGGAATTTGAGGGAGTCGGGTGGGGCAGTGCCCCAGGCTAAGGGATGTGTGTAAGGGTGCAAAGCTCTAGAGATGCCCCCAGACAGATCCAGGAACGGTTCTTCAGGGGTACAGTCTCTCTCCAGAGTCACGTTGGCCCCAGGTCCTCCAGCAGCCCAACCAGCATGTCTGTACCTCATCCGTACAAGCTGGTGCCAGGGCTCCTCCAGTACTGAACCCCCACCCCAAGGGCAACAGGTAGCACATGTGCCATGAGCGGGGGCTGGTTTAGGGTTAAGACAAAGCCCCAGCTTTCCCAGTAACAAGTTCTAGCACTGGCCCCTAGCAGGGTTTTGATACAGGAGGAAGACACAAACACACAGTACAGGAGAAAGTGCTGAGGGCGCTTCCTGGGGGCTTCCTGCCCCCTGCCCTGGGTCTCACACAGCTCTGCTCGCTGGTCAGGGAGCTCGGAGAAGCCAGGCAGAGGCCTGGAGAGGGGCTGCCTGCCCCCTAAGTGGGATGTGGGAGAAGGGCCCGGCCTCCACTGTACGTGGGATGTCGGGTACCACGAGGGAGCAAGAGACCCCGCTGCCCCCAGCTAACGCCCCGCAGCAGGGGCTGTGCCGTGGAGTGAGCCCAGGCCCCGGTCACGCCCCACATGCCCCCCACAGACGGGGAGAAGCTGAGCGGTGTCACCGAGGGCAGGGGCATCCGCGCCGCACTGTCCACGCAGAAGGCGGAGGACTCCAGCGAGAGCCGTGAGGAGGCGCAGGTGGTGAGCAGGGCTGTGGGAAGGAACACGTGTGTGCAGCGCACACTCGCATAACGGGGGCCTCGGACACCGTGGCTGTGTGCGTGGAGGACATGGGTTAGGCACCGCCCAGACACAGGCAGCCCCGCCTGGAGCCCCGACTGGTGGGGCGGGGCGGTGGGGAGTGTCGCGAGTGGCGCCCGTGTGGGCTGGCCCAGGTCTGCAGGTGTGAGGAGGGCCGTGTGGCTGTGTGTGGCCGGGGCACCATGGCTCGGGGTGTTATGGCTGGATATGTGCAGGGGAGTCCCTGGGAAGTTTGTGTCCCGCTGGGTGTGGTTGTGTGACCCCTCCCTGCCCTCCCATTTCTCAGCTTTGACCCTGGTGCCTTTTCTGTCCTGTAGCCCGATGGCCGGGACCCAAGCACGCTGTTTCCCGCGGGGGCTGGAAGGCCCCCCCC
>ML098738.1:21069-35274 GCA_003697995.1 Taxidea taxus jeffersonii | reverse complement strand
TCTGTAACTCCAACACCTAGATCAACGCCTGACATATAGTGGATAATAAATATGTGCCAAATGAATAAATGAAAGCCCAGACCATCGGAGTCAGAGCTGCAAAATATTTGTCTATCATATGCCTAACGGTAGCAATTGAGGCCTCAGGACAAGATGAAGGAATTATAATTGGATGCTGACCTCTCAAAAATAGTATCAGATATTTACTGAGTACCAAGGATTGTCCTAGATGTCCTTTATGACTTAGCATGTAACACTCAATAAACATCCCGTGTGTAGACAGCTCTCCCACTTTACAGATAGAGACACTGAGGTTCAGAAAGTTTAGGTAACTCAACTAACATCACAGAGCCCGTGAGGGAGCTCGGCCTTTACGTAGAAGACCAGAATAAGCTACTGCGGAGAACGTTTAACAGAAAATTCACCTCTAACGGATTTTAAATTGCGTTCAGCCATGTATGCAGTTTTCCAAGAAAAGGATCTAGAGTTCTTCCTGCTTTCTGGCTTTGTAAAAGGTAGAAGTGACCCCTTTGTAAATCTCATGAAAAGTAATTCCTACCTTTAAAATCAGAAGATTATTCAGATGACTATACATACTTGTACACATCTCTTCTAAAGTCTGAATAAAGCAACGGTAAAGATTGATCAAATAAAAACGTAACATTTAGAAATAAAATCATTGGTCTGTTGAAGAGACCGAGCACTACTAGCCCCATTGGTTTCCCCTGGAACTGTAGTGAGGTGACCTGGAGCACCTTCGAGAATGTATACTATGAGCCGTGTGGGAGAGATTACACTTTTCTTAACGTCACGTGTTGGCTATAAGTTAAAGTTATGTGACTTAGAAGGTCAGTCCTGACATCTTTCCCCTTAATGCCTCAGAGGTGCTCTTCACAAAGAAAGTGACTACATGCTTATTTCATCTGAAACAGACTCGGCATAAGGATGGTTTTCCTCCTTCCATGAAAACGCAGGCTATTAGTGGAGGTAAGGACTCTTTGCTTTGCAACATGTTTTTACATTTCGTTCGTGGACAGGAGATGGAAAAACAAGATGAAAATGATTCTTTTATTGAGCATTCAATTAAAAAATGTCATGACTTCACCATTAGTTTGTATAAATCCTAGAAATGAGTTTTAAGCGGGAGTAAGTTCCTATGTTGAGGAAAAGATGGAGCTGTATAACCTTGGGCAGATCATTTAACTTCTCCTGCTTTACATTTACAGGCTGTAATACAGAGACAGGATTATATGATCTCCAAGGTCCCATCAGCCGGATTTAATGCATGATGGTCATTTGAGAGGCGATTTGGTGCGGTAGTGAGGAGCCTGGGCTCTGTAGCCAGATTGCCGCCATTGAGATCCTGCTTCTTTCCACTTTTTACCTGTACCATATTACATAGGGTTTGTCGCGGCCCTGTAAGCCTCAGTTTCCTCACTGGTGAAGTGAGGATAGCAACCCTCATAGGATCTTTTTCCATATTAAACATAATCATCTTTGTAAACTATTTAGAACTGAATTTAATACAAAGTCAATAAACAATAGTGTGAACAATTGCTATTTACGTTATATTGTAAATTCAACTCTTTTTTTTCTCTCTAACAACCACAAAAAATAACTTTCTTAAGAATTCGAGATGGTAGGAAAAGAAAAAATGAAACAAGATGGGATCGGGGGGGAGACAAACCAAAAGAGACTCAATGTCATAAAACAAACTGAGGGGGATGGTGGGGGGAGAGGGGTTGGGAGAGGGTGGTGGGGTTACATTATATGTTTAAATAAAAAAGCTTAAATAAAAAAAACCAAAATTAAAAAAAAGAATTTGAGATGGTGTGATTTGCATGGTTTAAACTCTTTTCTTAAAAGATTTTATGTATTTATTTGAGAAAGATCACAAGTAGGCAGAGAGAGAGAGAGGAAGGGAAGCAGGCTCCCTGCTGAGCAGAGACCCGATGCAAGGCTCAATCCCAGGACCCTGGAATCATGACCTGAGCTGAAGGCAGAGGCGTTAACCCACTGAGGCACCCAGGCGCCTCTCATGGTTTAAACTCTTAAATCTATTTAACATCTATATTATTTTTTGAAGTATGACAAATAATTCAAAGCATTCATTTCATTTGTTCAATCCCAAATAATCAGCTCAATTGTTTTCACTTCCTCCCTATCCCCCACCTCAGTAGAAAAAGTGCTAGGATTCAAGGCCTATTTAAAAGGCTGCTTTGGAG
The DNA here is from genome assembly GCA_003697995.1 of Taxidea taxus jeffersonii. NCBI lineage: Eukaryota > Metazoa > Chordata > Mammalia > Carnivora > Mustelidae > Taxidea > Taxidea taxus. Next base: position 33,049 of record ML098738.1, on the reverse strand, counting down.
ACTTATAAATTTCTGAGATAAGCTAGGACACCATCACAGTATTTTTCTCCGAATCACAGTCTGAACAATCAGGTATTATTATATAGGTGAAGAGAGACATTTTCGAGATATATGTTTATGAATAAAAAATTCAAACAGAGCTCAAGTTAATGAATAATATTCTTATTCACCTTTGTAACACCCTTATATAATAAATGTTCCAATTTGCTTTACACAGATGAAAACACTGAGAGGCAGGAAAGCTAAGGAGATTGCCTAAGGCCACCAGAAGTAAGTGGCAACACCAAAATTTAAGGTCAGTCTGACTTCAGCATCTGAGCTCTCAGTTAGACTGATTTTAGCACAAAAGTCCTCTGTTCATTCAGTCTTCTGCCCTCTGTTCGTTTTACACAGTCTATGGTCTCTCAAGACACTGATCTGTCCCTCTCTATCTGTCTTTTCTGTCTATCTGTCATCTATCATTTATCTTCCTATCATCTATCTATCTATCTATCTATCTATCTATCTATCTATCTATCATCTATCTATCTATCCATACAATCACCCATCCATCAAAGCATGCTTTTATCTATTAAAATATGACCAGCAGGATTTGAATTCTTGGCTCATGGCCAATGAATACCGTTTTCTCAGATACAGTTTAAGTATAATTCCTCAAACTTAAAATTAGGTCACTACAAATAATCAAAGATTGAGCTAAAAAAAGATTCGTTCCCCCCCTCTTTTTCCTTCTTCTTCATCCCTGCATGGGAAAAAAACCATGGATATGTTGCATATTATAGGAAGAAACATGACTTTATCTCTTTCTTTTTGTTTGTTTGTTTTCTTTTCCATTTACAAGTCTCTATATTTGTTGGCCTCACATGGAAAATTAATTTCTGCTTTATTCTTGTAAGCTTGGTTTTATCTCTCTAAATATATCCTTCTTATCAGAAGCCAAGCAAGCATTTCGCTCTCCCTGTTTATAGATGGTTGTCCTAGTTTATGCTTCTGATTCTGCTTTTATCTCCAGTGCTTTTCCCTCCTTGTTCATAGGTACTATGGTGCTGGAGATCTGGAAGCACCATTAACCGTCCTATTAGCTTCCTGATCCCGACAAGCCAATGTTAGGCCTGAAGAGGAGGCAAGGGGGGTGACACGGCTGGTCAGCTGGAGGGCTTCACCAGTTCCCTAAAGGAGGTGGTCTAGCTGTATCTCACTGGGTGGAGCACGGATGGGCACGTGGATATATCTACAGTTAAGTTTTCAGGGCTACCCTCCTGCAAGGCCTTTGGGGATAAGCATGTTGGCAGCTTGGCCAATGTTTTGATCCATTTGGGCTGCTATAATAAAAATACTATAAACTGGGTAAGCTGATAAAAACCAAATTAATTTTGCACAGTTCTTGAGAAGTCCAAGATCAGGCACCAGTGTCTAGTGGTGCCCACTTCCTCATGGATAGTTGTCTTTTGCTATAACATTGCAAGGCAGAAGGGGTGTGCTAGCATTCTGAGTTCTTTCTTATAAGGACACTAATCTCATTCATCAAGTCTCCACTCTCATGACCTAATCACCTACCAGAGGCCCCATGTCCTATTACCATCACTTTGGAGGTTAGGCTTCAACCTATGACTTTGGAGGGAAACAAATGTTCAGGCCACGGCAGTAAGTATCATTTGCCAATTTTGAGTCTCCGTCTTCTTTGATGACCCTTAATTTCTCCACTGTTTCCTATCTCAAGGGTGAATATCACTGCACATCTATGTTTTCTCACTGATGTCAAATTTATCAGTTAGGATAAAATGTTATGTTGTAGTAATAAACATCCTACCTCAACATCTCAGAGGCTTAAAGCAACAAAGATCTATTTCTTGTCCATGTTATGTTTCACCCAAGGGCCCGGGATGATAAAGTGGTCGCCTGCTTGAACACTGGCAGTTACTGCCACAGAAGAAGGAAAGAACGTGCAGAGTTTTGCACTGGTAATCAAATACGCGGTCACTGGTCAAGGTGTTGAACCAGACACGTGAGTTATCCTACCTTCAAGAGAGCCAGAAAGTACGACCCTGTAACACAGTCCTATTTTCCCTACTCTGGATCTGGGAAGTCAGAAATATTTAGTGAGCAGCGGGGTGGTAATTTTATCTTCTAATGAAGCAAATGGAAGACAATGGCTCCTAGGTTTTTTTCTTCTTTGGTCTAGTTCTAATTTCTTGTCTCTTAATCAACATATACTGATATCTTTCTGTTTTCTTTTACGTAGTTTGCCCCTTTTTTCCCCCTAATATCACATTATTTTTCTTAAACATTTTGTGTGTTTTTACCTGACGGTCTAACATTCTGCTAGTCCAGTGTCTATGTTCATTGCTTGTTCCCAAATTCTCTTCCTTTATCAGATTTCTCTGAATTCCCGCAGCTCTTTCCATTTGCACGACACAACTTAACCGTTAGTCATTTGCCTATGGCGCATGCCACGTGTTTCTGCCTCTTATCGGCTGAATCAGAAAGTGCCTTTTTCTCATCACCTTCCTCATGTTCCAGATCAGCTCCACCCCCGGATCCCCGTTCCCATTATTCTTCCCCAGGGCTCAGCATCCTTAATTTCCCTTTAACTCCTTTTCTAATCTCTTTCTTCTCATAATTGTACCATTACCAAACTCTTCCACATGCACCCATTGAGCTCATGCGGATCACATGACATAGTGAAAGTGAAAAGCACATCCCAGGCTCCAGACACCAGGGGATATTGCTCTTCTGTGTTTTCTTTCTCCCCCCTTCACTTATTTCTTCATCATTCATGTACTCATGTACTTACTCAGGTCCTAAGTGCTTTCTTGGAACATGCTTATTACTGAGGGAGCCACAAATGACATAGGAGTCTCTGCTCTCTGGGAGGTTCCATTTCAGCTGTGGAAATCACATAACCACACTTCCAGATAACCAGGTACTGAAAAGACTGAAACGAGGGAAAGTGCTATGGGCTATGGGAGAAGGAAGCGACGACCCTGTTCTGGAGCGGTCTAGTAAAGCTAAGGAGGGAGTGGCAATGCAGGTGACCGAATCACATCACTTCCAGATGAACACATCTGAAGGGATACTTAGATAAAATCAACACTTGTCAGTCACCAAGACGGCTAGAAGCTTCACGATCAGGCCCCTTTTCTGCTTCATCTAAGACCTTCTTTTTAATTTTCTGGCTCTAGCTGCACTAACAATCAGGTCCTTCAGCACACCGAGCTCACCTGCACTCTTGTGCCTTTGGGCAAGTTCTCATTGCTCAGAATTCTGCTTCTACAGATTTTTGTGAGGCGGATCTTGCCCCCTATTTGGCTTCGATGGCAATCTCAGAGAGGCAATCTTAAGTAGTATCTCCCTTTCCCAGGACCCTGATTTTCAGAACATTGATTATCTGAGAGTATCTTGCTTGTCTACTCTTTTATTTCTTTATCACTTGTTCCCTCTGCCCTCCATCTCTTCTCTTCTTAGCATGTCTGTCCCACCATCTTGGGTACCTCCCCAAATGTAAGCTTTTTATGGGCTGGACCTTTGTTTGTGTCATACACAGTATTGTCAGGGCTCAGCCAGAGGATGACCCATCATACATGCTAAATAAATATCTACTGTCATTGTACAGATTTCTTGATTCCAATCTTTCTCTTTTAGGACCATTATCAAACTTTATTTCTGGGCTCTTTCTCCTTAATGCTACTTTTACTATGTAGCAAATATTCTGGCCAGAGGGATATACGTGGAAGTGAGAAAATGCCATTTCCAAGACTGGCTGATCAGCATTCCCATGTATGATCTTTTCTTCTCTTCTGCTTTCTATTAAATGAAGGAATGGAACTGCAATGATATAGGGAAGGGCAGGCCCATGACATGGAAAGAGATATAGTTCCAAAAAGGCCATGTGTAGACTTTCGGATTAAGAACACTTGCTTGAACTGTTAAAACGGAAGAATTTCTGTGTGTGTGTGTGTGTGTGTGTGTGTGTGTTATACCTCTAAGAATTTGACACTTACTGTTATAACATTTAGTGTTGTTGGGTAGAAGCTAGCCTTGAGCAGTGGAAGGAATGCTCCAAGGCAGAGCCCCACGTCCTTGAGGGGAATGAGAAGGACAGGAGCTGGAGGCAGGGACCATGATAAAGAAGCTACACATTAAAAGCCCAGGGATACAACATCCTGATCTTTTGTCTTCCAAGACCTTGGAGTCTTGGAAGTCTTGGCAGTCTTGATCTTCACAGGTCAAGAGCCACAAGAACAGAGCTTGGGTTCTCCTCTTCCACCTCTACCCCAGGGTAACCCCTAGATTCATTGTAATGCACTTGCATTGCTGGGACACCCCCACTGAATGAAGAAAGGCTGCCATGAGCATTCTGGTACAAACCTTGTAGGGCCCAAAAGTCCCCCTCCCAACCTGTGGGAGGAGTTTCCAATTATCAGAAGCAGCTCTCATTAGAGACCCCTCACCTTACATCACTGCTCCTCTCATCCCAGAGAGACCCAATAATATCCAAACCAAAACTACCTAGGGGCCGGTTCCACTTTGTGGAAGTTGACCCCTCCCCCACCTCGAGTCTACTTTCTGCTATAATAACCTGCTTTGTGCTTGCTACTTCCCTTCTGGCCGTCTTTATTTCAGCGTGGATCCCCACGTAAACCCTCTTGCAGGGACGGAGACTTCTACTGATACAACGCAGACTCTCCGACTGGTAACAGTACCACCCTAACTAATACATTTGACAACTAAGTCTTCCATCATTTGGCTATGGGCATTTTTCCAGCCTTCAGTTACTTCACACAATCTCAGTCATAAGCTAGTCTTCCCTCTGAAAGGACAGTTCCCTTAACTACCTTAATTCTACCTTGACATCTACCCTCTAGCGTTACGCAATAAAAAGGGCACACAGCCTGGAATTACGTTAAAAAAATCGGAGGTTGAACTCAAGAATGGCCCCTACCCGGCAACATGTATTGCATGTTATCGATCTTCCCAAAACTTGGTTTCCTCCTCTCTATAAGTGCGGGAAAATTATGGCCTACCTTACCACACATTTGTGAGGGATTAAATAAGATGACCCACTTGGCGTCCACAGAGGATGCACTGGACTTCCAGCCTAATTAAACATACGAACATACGTTTCCCCAAGAAAACATAAAACTCCTCTGAGCCTTGCAGGTTCTCCACTGTGCCCTCAGTTTTCTGGGCCATAAAGTTTACAAAATAGATCAGTGTGGCCTCTGGGTTCAAATTTTGACTTTGAACCTTAACAGCTAAGTAAATTTAGATGAGTTACTTAACACCTTTGTGCTTCATTTTCATCATATTTAAAACTGGAATGCTAATAATACCTAATTTTTAGTTTTATGAAGATTATGTCTCTTAATAAACACAAAGACTTCAGATGGGTGCAGGGAACCAAGTAAGTGCTCACTAATGCTTAGTTATTATCTTCAAGAAAAGTATAATCAGGGGCGCCTGGGTGGCTCAGTGGGTTAAAGCCTCTGCCTTCAGCTCAGGTCATGATCCCAGGGTCCTGGGATCGAGCCCCACATAGGGCTCTTTGCTCAGCAGAGAGCCTGCTCTCCTCTCCCTCTCTGCCTGCCTCTCTGCCTACTTGTGATCTCTGTCTGTGAAATAAATAAATAAAATCTTAAAAAAAAAAAAAAGAAAAGAAAAGTATAATCAGTTAAAATTAAACTGCATATATTTAATCAAATATATTATTTTATTTCTTTGTCATAATTGACAATTCAACATTATACGTCAAAGTTTTACAGTACTACATTTATGGGGCGCCTGGGTGGCTCAGTCAGTTGAGTGCTGGATTCTTGGTTTCAGCTCAGGTCATGATGTCAGTGCCCAGGGATCAAGCCCCACATTGGGTTCTGCACTCAGTAGGGAATCTGCTTGAAGATTCTCTTCCTCTGCCCCTCCTCTCACTCTCTCATAAATAAATAAATCTTAAAAATAAAGTACAATGTTGATGTAGATATCTATGTTTGTTATAGAAATATATCACTAAATTTTGCTAATCTGAAGCCAGCATTTAATTTATTATTTTTGCATTTCCCCCAATTTTTGTATACAACACGTCTTTTAATAGCGGCTGCTTATAGACACTGAAGCTAGTTGTGGTCTAGCATTACTTTTATTATCCTGGATAGCAAATTTTGATTATAGAAAGCTCATTTTAGAATGAGCTCAGAGAACAGAGTAAGCTACTATGTCAAAGACTTTGAAAAGACTGCGATGAATAAAAAAAGAGCTGTGGTAGACAACCTCTAGAAGATCATCTGTCCCAAGTGCATCATCCTGATTTCTTATGTCTCATTCATAACTTAGTGATGAAGGGATGAATGGATCCACTTCTGGTTAATTTTACTTGGCACTGACTGGGCACCTGGGAAAGTCAGATTTCCTTTTCCTTCATTTCTTTTCTTTTCTTTTCTTTAGTTCTTTCTTTTTTTTTCTTACTAAAATAAGCATTTAGATCTTCAATGATATTGATTATTTAATTGAGTGTTGCTTGTAATTTTAGAATTTATTCAATCACTGTTAGATAGTACACACCCTGTTTGTAGGGGAATATGTCTGGAACAGGCCATTGTTGGCTGCCAAGGATGGCTGCTGATTTATTGTTTAGATGAACCAACACATACAATATATTACTATTTGGAAGTAAACCACTGAAGACTAGCAACAGTTTCGACCCAATTTAAAACACCTTTGGGAGGACAGTTTCTCTGTAAATAATGCTTACACCTCAGAAAGCTATTTATTATGAATGCTCTGGATACAGACAATGAAATGGTTTCAGTGCACATACTATCCAGTCTCTTGGAGCTAACCAGGAAAAATGTCTAATGTAGACTTAGGAGGGATTGAGGTTTTGGTAAATTTTTTAGATCAAAAGTGTTAGGACAGTACTCTCAAATCCACGTCTTGAGAAGTGCATACATTTAAAAAGGATCACTAGAATATGGGCCGCAGAAATCATGTTCAAATCTGAATGTATTTTTCATCGATTTGATTAGCATTCTCCACAATCTCCAAACTCAGCCTTAATGTTAAGTAAAATTTTTAGGAGAGAGGCTCTGTTGATGAGCAAAACATGATTCGATTTTCATTAAGAACATATACAGACACGTGTATGTCCTCATACATAAACACAGACGTGGGGGAAAATATACCTTTTACAGTCTTTATTTTGGAATGGTGGGATGATGGGATGACATCTTAATGGAGTTTTATATTTCTAGGTTTTTTTTTCAAATTCTTTGTGTACCACTTTTATAATTAGAGGAAAAATCCATTTTAATGTAACCTTCAAGAAGATACATTAGATTGAGGAATAAGAGGCTTGACATGATATGTTTAAGTGCCAAATAGAAAGACAGAGCAGGGCAGTGCCACTAGGACAGGGGTTATAAACCCACTGGCATAGGGGCCACTTTAGTTGCCCTTTAATTTAGTGATTTTTCCCTCTTTTTCTCCATATCACAATTTCTGTTCTTACAGTAAGAACATGCATTTGTAAGAAACTCTTTTGCTACTTGGAAAGGGGCATGTAGCCCATCAGCTATCCTCAGAGATACTAAGGACAACTTTACTTGGCAGATGGCTTACTGGACAGGCTCTTGCTCCTCGGGGCTCCTCAGCGCTCTCTGCCCTCTGGAATGACGCTGACGGCAGCACATCAGCATTAAAGGAGGGAGAGCTGTTAAATGGCTCTTCTCTAGCAGTTGTGTTACGTGCCTCCTGTCTGGAAAGAAAAGATCTGAAACCTGTTGGTGGTTACTGTATAAACGACGCTCCCCTGGTCCAAATCAGGGCTGCTGCTGCCATTTCAACACCGGCTACCTGAGGCTGAAGCGGCTCAAAATAACCAGGTTTTGGTGACAACAGGTCTGCTCTTAGCCATCTCATGCCTAATAGCCTCATCTGGTTGGGCACACGTATTGTCCTAAGGATTCTCTGCACAGGTAATTCAGTGCTTCCATGAAAACAACCAACCAGCCACCAAAGGAAAAGCACACAGCTTCTAAGGAAATAAAGTATATAAACCTAGTGAAAAAGAAAATACACTGAAGCCGTCATACAAATGTGGTTTCTTCTCTTAAGTCTTGGTTTTCATATTCTATTTCAAGAAAAAAAAATGTGAAATTCAGTATACGTGTGTGTGTACACAAAATGTGCGCCACACACACACACACACACACACACACACACACACACACACACACTTTATGCCACTGGATATCTGAGAAGACAGTGAGTGGAGGTCTTCGGGGTCATCTGATGGGGTTTCAGATCTTAGCACTGCCACCTGCTGTTGGGTTTCGGGCAAGCCACTTCGCTCACTACTCTGTGCCTCGGTTTCCTTTCCTATAAAATGTGAATTATTAGTGGATCTAGCGTCACAAGATTATGAGGAGGATTAAATAGCTCCATGAATGTAAACATCACAATGGTGCCTGCAACATGAGAAACACACTTTTGAAGGTTCTGCTGTTTTGATAACTATGAGGCTCATGGTTTTATTTCTGAGACTGGGGTGTAACACTGGGATGGGGGAGCCAGAGCAGGTGCTCTTGGATTCTGAGAAGGAATCTTTGACTAGTAGAGGATACTCGAAACTCAGACTCGGGGGCGCTCGGGGGGCTCGGTTGGTGAAGTGTCTGCCCTCGGCTCAGGTTATGACCGCCGGGTGCTGGAATGGAGTCCTGTGCCGGGGTGTCCTGCTCAGTGCGGAGTCTGCTTCTGTCTCTCTCTCTCCCCCTCTGCCCCTTCCTCCCTGCTTGTTCTCACTTTCTCAAATAAATAAATAAAATCTTAAAAACAAAAACGTCAAGAGGCAGCTGAGAGTGAGCCCTCGGGGAGTGAGCACCATAAGTAAGGCAACACCCCGTGAGCAAACTCAAACAGCAGGTCAAAAGAGAAACGAGTAAAAACAGTTAAGTTAGTGGTAGAAACACAGTATGTACTGGGGAATTTTGTTTCCTTTGTTCTGTCTTCATAGTATTCCATTATTTTTATATAAAATGTAAGTTCCATGATTTATATTGCATGAGCTAAATAAAATTATAAAAACATGTACAACATACGTGGGCTTGAGATTACATCACTACTGTACTGTGTTTCTGGGCCGTCCTCCCCAGACTGGTTTGTTATCTGTCATACCCTAATTAAGTTTCGTTAACCCCTGTGTGATTGATAGCACAGTTGTGGTACAGCTACTGAGAAAAATCCAAAAGGCTTCAGCATTTCGGTGATAATCCAATCCCTTTCCAAGGAACCCAACATCACAGAAGACCTGAGGTAAGCCTTCGGTTTAAAGACCATGGTTTGTTTTCAAATCTCAATTTTATTTTTTAAGTTTTACTTTCCATAACATAAAATGTTCCATTTTTGGAGGGTGGGTTAGTTGTTTACTTGTCGTTTGTTTCTGAGATTGACTTTTGTGCATTTGAAATGGCCTGCTAATCATTTATCTTCCGAAGTGACACAGAGAGTTCCGGTTGTGTTTGTGGGTTTGCCTCCTTCCTGGCAGCCACTATAGAAGGACGTCTGGGTCACAGATAAGGTGTTTGTTTGCACAGATCTTTGTAGAGATCATGTGTCAAATGCTAGCCTTAACTCTAATTGCATTCTGAATCTTATTTCATTGTGTGGAATTAAAAAAAAAAAGTACAAGATTTTCCCCCCCTTGATCCAGTAGGATAAGTAGAGGAATACATAAAAGAAGGAAATAAAATAAAACTTTTACATTTGGTTATGGATTAGCTTAAAATATCAGCATTTTCCCTTGAAATGGTGGAAATGGAAATATATGTGTTACCCCAATCAAGAGCTGCATATTTTCGTGTCTGGAAAAATTTTCTGGGCAAATGGAGGCATGACAGAGAAAGGAGATTTGTCTTATAAATAAATATAATCTTAAAAAAAATAAAAGGGGCGCCTGGGTGGCTCACTCAGATAAACATCTGCTTCGGCTCAGCTCATGGGGCCAGGGTCCTGGGATTGAGCTCCACATAGGGTTCCCTGCCCTTCTCCCTCTGCCTGCCTCTCCCCCTGTTTGTGCTCTCTCGCTCTCTGGCAAATAAATAAACAAAGTCTTTAAAAAAATAATAAAAATTAAAAAAAGAGATTTGTTTTTACTCTTCAGTTCTCCACCAACTATACAAAAAGGAAATGAATGCATGAATGCCACGGTGGTTTTCAGAGGTGACCGCATTGTTTTCATGGTGGGGGAGAAGAGGCAGTTTGAGGGAGGCAATCTCCCAACTATAGGAATCTCGAAATCAAAGAGGTTTTCTCATGAAGCCGTATTTACATACAGCAAAACCCTTGGATTTTCAAGAACAGACCTATGTTTCTTATTGTGTGAGTGTTTTTATTTTTTTAAGATTTTATTTATTTGTTTGGCACAGAGAGAGAGATCCCAAGCAGGCAGAGAGGCAGGCAGAGAGAGAGTTCAAGCAGGCTCCCCGCGGAGCAGAGAGCCCGATGCGGGGCCTGATCCCAGGACCCTGAGACCATGACCCCAGCCGAAGGCAGAGGCCTTAACCCACTGAGCCACCCTGGCACCCCTGTGTGAGTGTTTTCATTCTCTCCATGAGTAAACTCCTGTTAGAAGTCAGCCCTAATTAAGTAAGCACATTTATAGTTCTGGGGCAAGAGAGCAAAGGATTTCCACGAAAGGCATTTACCCTCAGGGAAGACTGACTGGACTCTGGGATCACTAAGATTTTGTGACCGATCAGCATCCTCTTCTTTAGAGATCCCTTACATGATCCTAACCAATCTTCTTTTACTTAGTAGAAAACAACTGGAAACTTTCCAAATGCAACACAATCCTTTTGTTCAATTGTTGACTGGTAGTAGTTTTAAAAGAAATCATTTTCTGTGTTCTCCTCAGAGGTGTCTTAATTTTCCCTACCAAGCTCATAATCCAAAAGCACTAAAGTCAGCAGGACCTGATGCCTAATTTGCTTCAATGTATGGTGAAGTCTAGTGCCCGCGATCATCCCCGGCCATTGCCCTGCTTCAAATATTCATGATTCTCCACAGTCCAAAATGCATTAGGAGTGGGAACAAGGCCAGCCACAGTCTTCCCAGTGACAAGGAGGCTTCTCAGATCAAAGACGCAAGATGTTAAAGACTTCAAACTAAACCGTCTTTGTGAGAGACGCTCACAAAAGGAATGCCAAAGCCCACACCCTGTCTCAGTTATGGAACGTCAGTGAAATAAAGAAAAACATGGATGCTCATTCAGTTTTCCTGAACTCATTTTACTGCAGCTACTTTGTTTCTTTTTTCCCTTTCTTCCTGTTGCCGTCTCACTCAAGGCTGTGCTGCAGCGCAACTGGAAAACATGATTAATGCGTTCAAAGATAAAATGAACAGCTACTGAGGAATTAATAGCATTTTAGCCAATATGATTTTGCTAATGGAGCCTGAGTAGCGTGTAGAGGATGATACAAAAGCAAAGTTAAAATGGGAATAGGAGCTACCCAGCTTACATGTGAAGCAAATACACATAATTTAAATTGTCCCTTTATATCATTTGCCACGAGCCACATCTGCTTTTACACCTGTGCGCCCTTTCTCGATCTCTCCTGACACCCTGGAAATGTTAGGCATGCAGCCAATTTCCTACCCAGTCATTCCTGTGATCAGACCCAGCTATCAGCTTGCTTTTTTCTTATATTAAATCAAGTATCAACCCTGGGGCTCTGAACTATTTCTGACTGACAGGACCAACAGAAAGTTCTAGGCTAATTACTTCTTAGGAGTAGCTCCCAGTGCAAAGAGAGTTACCATTGACCTACTTTGGACTCACTGAAATAATTTATCAGGTAAGATAATTAAGGGAATAAAGAGCTGTTTCTAAAACTAACCAAGTATCAGAAGTATTTGTTGAAATCACAAGTTGGTATTCCCAGTGCTACCAGATGGGGCTTTATTACTTTGCAATGAGTCAATTTTATTATGT
>ML098738.1:0-20669 GCA_003697995.1 Taxidea taxus jeffersonii | reverse complement strand
TGACTTATTTATAAGCCATTCTTTTTCCTTATAAATTATATTTGGCAGGATATATTTCAGAGTCTCTTTGATGTATAAACATATTAGTTTTGAATTTTTTTAGTCTAGATATCAAGAGACACAATCTTTTAAGTCCTTCTTTCCTTCCCCTCTTAACCCCTTCCCTATAAATAAGCTTTCACATCTCTTTGCACAGGCGTCCCCTTTGTTTGAAGCCCATCCTCAGCAAAGGGATGCCTCCATGTGGGGGTGGATATATCTGTGTTCTGAGCCCCCTCCCACGTGGACTTCCAATTCTTTCTTATGGAAGCTTAATTCTTTCCTACACTTCGGTCAACAACTGTAACTGAAGAATCTTCTGAAACAATGGTGTTTCTTCAGTGTTGAGAAAACCTGACGATCTTCTGATTTCTACAGCCCCGATGTTCTCCACAAGAGAAAAAGGCAAGGGAAGAGCCTTGAAATGAAATCAGACACTATAAGTGAGGGGCTTATAAGAGCTTATAAACCATCTGTTCTCTCAAAGGTATTAAAACGTAATGTGTTTAAGATCATGGTTTATCAATGGCATCCTCTAATCATTATTCTTTCTCCTTTCCTTCCATTTTCATCTATCTATCTATCTAATCTATCATGTATCTACCTATCTTTTCCATGGCCAGTGTGACTTGTATAACTCAAAAACTCATCTAACTATGAAAAGAAGATCAACTGATATGATTGATTATAATGATCAACTGCCTTTTTAATTCTAACAAAGATTTAACTTCATCTAGAAAGTACATAAGCATTTTTGAAAAACTAGACTTAATTTTTGCACTGAAATATAAAAAATTAATTTCTTTGGCCAGGGTTAAAGAAAGATCAGGAATTAATTTTTCATCTTTGTTCCAATATTGCAGATACAACAGTAACATGATAGTAGCATCTCTTATCTTATTATTGATTCATAGTACAAGATTGGGGAAATCTGTATGCGTAAAATTGTACGTTAGTTAGTATCATAGGAGAAAATAAAATTGAAGGCTGAGCTGTCCTCTTTGTTGCCACCTAGCGTACGCAGTGTTTTATGTCTGGGAGAGGACCTGATCGTGATTTCGTCCAAAATCAACAACACATCAAAGCTCCCCTGCTTTGGTTGACTAGTACCGGAGTCAGATCACTCCCCAGATGCTTCCCACCGTACTTTATAGTCTCTTCCGTTCCACGCCTATTTAATTTCATTTATCGCTTTATTCTTGTGTCCTTCAGCTGTTCCCATCTGCCCTTCATGGTCATCACTAACTGCAATATGTTAACATACAAAGGTATTTATGTAAATGAAAATCAACACACTTGCCATTTTCAGTACCATTCCTTCGTGCTTACATCAGGCATTTTAAGTACATTTTATTTAAATGCTAACAACTTTTCATTCTTGCTTGGGAAGTATAATGATCTTCTTGGCTCCCTGCCCCTTGCATCCCTCTAATCTTCACAGCTATAGCCACTTACCCCCATCTGGAGGTTCAGCTTTATTCCGCATTTTGGAACTAATCTTGTCTCCAGGCTGGGGGCGTACAGGATGTCCTAGCCAAAAGCTAACTGATTCAGCATCCAGTCAGCCTTGCTGCTGGTTTCATTCTGACCTTGTAATTTATTTCTGCAATCTAGACACTTGTTTCAGCCCCTCGTAACCAAGCCTGGCTTTCTACTCCAGTTTCCGCAAGCGGGTATCTATCTAGTCTTGCCTGTATATGTTGCTGTTTTCCTGATTGATAATGAGTTCTTTGGTAATTGAAGTTCTGCTTTGCCCTTCTCCTTGTTCCCTTTGTAGCTGAGTTTCTTTCTCTGAAGACTGGGACTTACGACCTACTGTTGAGTCTTTCTGATGCCACCAGGCTTTTCCATATCTCCTCATTCCACCTGCCCTCATACCATGGATCTGAACTTTTGCTAGAATAGCAGGAGTGACACTGCCTGCCTGGACGTTTTCCTATTGCCTGATGCAGGCATCTACCCTGTCACCAGCCCCAACTCTGCAGGTCTTGAGTCACCATATCTAAGCTGCCCACAATCTGGCTGTCTTATTATTCCAGACATGGCAGGAGAAGTAAGATTTTAATTGCATCTTTGGTTGAATTGTTAATGCTAACACCTTCTAGTTACTTTCACCTCATATCTTCACTCTAGCCCTTCACTTAAACACCTCAAAACTCAGTTTCCTCTTTGCCAAGTGAAATAATGGTGGAATCTACCCCTAGGGTAATTCTGAAGGTGACTAAGAAGAGAAAGCATACAGATGGACCCTTTGGGTATGATCAGGGCAGGACCGGTACACGTGGATGCCCTAGAGGACTAACATTTTGGGACTCATGCAAAATAATGAATTTCATTCATCATTATTTGTTCAGCATATCTTTTCAGAAGAAGCTGAGTATTGCTCAGATGACCAGAGAAGTTGATCCAGAGAGAAACCCAGAAGTCATTCTTTGCTTTACCGCCTTCCCGATTCAGCAATGGGTGTGCATACGCACATACCCTTAAATAAAGTCTCTGCAGCTACGCGGATCTGCCATATTAGAGAGCAGATTAACAACTGCCCGTTGTTTATTGACCGTGGTTCTTGAAGGATGTTCTGATAAACATGATCTCTCTTTCCATCTCTTCACATTCATAGTATTGGGGGGTCTAAGTCATATCTTAAATGTATCTTATCAAGTAATGCTATCAGCAGCTGCCTGGCTAGTCCAGCTCTTAATTCAGCTTCAGAAATTCTTTGCTGTCATTATAGTCCCCCCTGCCCCCCGCTTCGGAACTGGATTAGAAAAAGACGCTGAAAATGTCTGTTAGGAAATGGCTGATGGAGTAAAAAGAAATTAATAATTGTTATAATTTGTGTAAAGAATAGAAAGAACACGTTACCAGACATCCTCGGCATCTTCATCACATTCCGCACCGAACTGGCAAATATCACAGGTCGAAGTCTCCTTTTGACTGGTTTCTCCTGAGCCTTCATGAACTAGAGAACAAAAGAAAATAAACGAAAAGAATTCGGGTAAGTGTGCTTGATACCAATACTCTAAGACTGTCTATAGCAGAGCTGCTACTTTTCCAATAGGCCTGTTTGCTTTGTGGGGCTTCAAAGAATGTCTTAGTTACCTCCTTTCTTGCCTAAATTTAAGGAAAACACTAGCAATAATATGCCACCCATTGGTTTGTAGTAAACACTTCAGCTTTTAACAAGCAAAAGGAAACAACAAACAAGAGGGTTTACTGGATTCATCAAAAAAGCTTGGCTAATAAGTAGACCATATGAAAGAGTTATTAATTAAAAGGGATTTAGATTGTTACTTGCCTAGAGGAAGTATCTAGTGTTTATTTTATAAGGAATACTTAGCTTCTTCTCTTCCCTAAATTACAGACTTTTTTCATTCAAAGGGTTTTATACATAATTAAAAATATTTAGATAGGCAGCCTTGACATTAGATATGTCTTCTTTGTTCTCAAGATGTTTCATACTTAGAAGGAAAATATATGGATTATAAGTTTTTAGCAAACTGCTCCCAGTTGGTTTATACAGTAATTTCTTGACTTTTGTGTAAATATTGTACAAGCCCATCATAGTGATTTCCTCTAGGAGGGTTATAAACATATATTTCATTTTAAAAATACATATTCTCACTGATGATTATATTTTGATATTGATCTTTTTTCTCCTATAAATTACAAATATAGAAATGTGCAATATAGGACTTAATTATAAAATTAACTTTTCAAAATCAGGACAATAGTGTAAGTTGGACTCAAATATTGTGTTGACTCCAAGGAATGAAAATCTGAGCATTACTATTTACCCAATTAAAAAATATGTAGTTAAAGGAGAAATAGTTTTGGTTATAGACGAAAAATTGCAACAACCTAACTACTATAATAGATAATTATATTCTGTGAACATATTGTATACTTCAAAATGGATGTTTAAATCAAGAGAATCTTTAAGAAAATGTGTTTCTGCCAAAGATTAGGTATTTTCTATAGAAAAAGAACATAAGCTATTAAGTATCGCATCAGCTCCAGTCTTTACGGGTCCTAATAAGATAACATCTTTAACAAAGATACATATACTAACATGCACCCTGAAACGAAGAAAACCAATCCAACTTATTTGGTTTTAACATATTTTCCTCAATTTTTTTCTTTGTCTATTAGCAAAAGAGTTTTTAATATTTAAAAAAGTAGAGGTCTTTATTCCTTGATTTTCTTTAATTCACTTCTGTGCATATACGTGATTTAATTTACAAAAACAAGCAAACAAAAAAAGCAAAAAAACAGGAAGACATCTAAGGAAGTTCTCTGTTTTAGTTTTTCCAGGGTAGAAATATTTATTTTTTATAAAGCAACATTCCCCCCCTCTACTTGATGGCTTGCACTTATATGTCGAAAAAGTAATGAATTAAACAGGTCAACTTCAATTGCAAAATTATGGATTATATAGTTTTAAATTTGGGAGCCTTCAGAGAAGGTATTCCTCCCCAGAAAGAAGGAGCTTCTGACTCTGATAGAACAGACTGCACCTACCATCCACTCTATTACTTTAATACAGGCAGGCCCATTAGAGTGGACCATGGGGATAAGAAGGGAGCTGCGGCCTCTCCTCAGGAGGGGCTGCACAGCTGTGGTCTCCTTATTACTTTCTTATTATTAATGCAACACAGAAGCTGCTAATGGGAGAGAGCCTTTTAGTGTTAGCAAGATTAGCAGCTTCCAGAGTGAAACTTCCCACCACTCAGGAAACATGCGGACACAACTGTAGGTCCTTAATGAGCAGTTATGGTCGCTTGGGGGCGACCCCATTTTCTTTGGCAGTAGAGGTCCTTGGTTAGGGACCTACCAGAAGTAACCTAAGGAATGAGTTGTGCCAACTCAGCGCAGCTAATAATAGTTCTCCCGGAAGTCATATCACGTTTCAGTGGACGAAGGGCAGTTGTCGGGAGAATCAAGTTGTTTGCAAACTCTCCCATATGGGTGAAGCGGCGAATTCAGAAGTAGTAGTAGCAATGCCTCCATCAACAAATATTCCGGGAATAAGATGATTTTATATGACATCATCCACAATGAAAACTAAAGTAAAATCTTGCCACGTTACCTGAGGCACAAGCTTGTACCTTTGTAATAAATCAGCACATAGTTTTCATTTCACCAAGGTGAGCAGTGATTCTTAGTGGGGCTCAGGAGCTCTGGTAAATTTGATTTGTTACTTTATTTATAGTTTTTAGCATAACTGCCCTGGGATACTTGGATCCTTGGAGATACTGAATTGTAACCGTGATGTTTGGATACGTATATTCTAAAAGAAGGACCATCCCTGTGTCGGAATCTCAGCCCTAAATGATACCAAGAAGGGTCTGTCCCAAACATTCTCTCCACGCATTGTTTGGCACAGGTTACCGTGCACGGGGAGCACCTGGAGGTCTGATTAAAATGCAGATTCTTTTTTTCCCCCTTTTAAAAAAAGATTTATTTATTTATTTGACAGACAGAGATCACAAGTAGGCAGAGAGAGCAGAGCGGGGAAGCAGGCTCCCCGCTAAGCAGAGAGCCGGATGTGGGGCTCGATCCCAGGACCCTGGGATTGTGACCTGAGCGGAAGGCAGAGGCTTTAACCTACTGAGGCACCCAGGTGCCCCTAAAATGCAGATTCTGATTCAGCAGGTGTGCGGTGAGGCCTGAGGTTATGCTTTTCTCATAAGCCCCCACCTACTGTCCCTGCAGGTCCGCAGACCACATTCTGGGTAGCAAGGATAGCACCGTTTTTTCAAATCACAATTCTCAATTTATTAGTGGGTAATGAAATGGAGTTAGTGGGTCACTTACCTGAGGTTTTGTAAACATGAAACAATATACTAGAAGAGAAAACGCGGAGTGCATCTGGTTTAGCAAGTATAGCTTTTATTTTATAACAGTGTCTTAGTTCCCCATATGTATAGCTACACAGAGCTGCAATATAAAGTTCCTTTCTTACTAAAGGTCACAGTCATAAAAGCTTGAAAATTACTGATTTAGCGCACGGTAGATGCTCAGTAAATGAGTATTGAGTTGGACTGTTTCTTCTTCCTGTTCTTTCTGTTATCAGAAATGAGAAGGGTCGGTTCTTAATCATTTGTGTTCATCCCACTGATTAGGCAGGAATAAAATTCATGTATCCTAAAGTATTATTTCAACTATGCATTTGCATTTTAATCCTTTTATTTTGGGAAGTAAAATAATTATTTCCCGTTATTCTATAGAAACTTAGATTTTAGCAAGTGACTGAGGGAAATTTGCGGGGTAAAGGAGTCAGAGCTCCTGAAAGCGTGTTTTATCAAATGTGCTCCCCTTAGTTAGAACTGATTTAAGCCTTTAAAATTCTGGATTTGGGGATTATTAAGAGGTAATCAAATCACTTCTCTCTCAACTTCCCTTGCCCCAGTGGTTTTATCTGGAGGTGACCCAAGTTCCTTTATCACCACCTTGTTCTGGCCCTTTCTATGGGTCTTCACACCAGATGTGCCAGTGGACCCTATTCTCTTCCTGACCCACTAGCGTGCCTCCTGGGCCTCTTATAATATCCTAACCCATGTTATGATGTTCGTGAAAACACGGTGAAATACAGTATTCAGTTATTCAATGCCATTTATTTTGTTAGAAATTGCAGTAGAATTTATATTCATTGAAATGTTCAGGTCTTACGTGTATCTTTCCATCTAGTTTGAAGAATGCATATCAAGACAAGGAACAATTCTACCATCCCAGGAGATTGCTTTGTATCCTACTGCGGCTCTGTCTCTATGTACAGACAGATCAGTGATCTGATTTCTGTCACCCCAGATTTGTTTGAACTATTTTAGAATATCACATCAATGGACTCCCACAATATTTCATGATGGTGCCCACCTTTTTCACTCAGCATTAGAGCTTTTGAGATTAATTCAGGTGGTTATGTGGATCAGGAGTTTCTCTGTACTGCTTGGCATTCAAAGGAATGAATATATCAGCTTATTCATCCATTTTCTTGTTGAAAGACAGGATTGCTTTTAGTTACTAGCTGGAAACAATAACTGTGTATTTATTAATAAAGCTGCCATAAGTACTCCTGTGAAAGACTTTTTGTGCATATTAGTTTTTATATCTTTTGGACAAATATCTAGCAGTGGCAGAATGGGTTTCAAGGTAAAAATTATTCTTGTTTCTCTTTTTATTCTCAGGTTTCAGGAATTTTTAATATATTTGGGTATCAATATCTGTCAGATGTGAAAACTGTCCAGTGACGTGAAGTAGAGGTTGAGCCTTTATCTGGTTTTCCCCTATGGATGCACGTTTTCTTTAATGACCTATGACTGTAGTGAAGTTTGTTGATTGATTTTCTTATGGTAAGCCAATCTCCCATGCTTGTGATAGGTCCAACTTAATCATAGTATATACTCCTTTTATGTAATGTTGGATTTCATTTGACAATATTTTGTTCAATTTTTAAAAATCCATGTTCATAAGATATACCGGCTCTAATCTTCTTTCCTTATATTGTCCTTGTTTGGTCTTACTATCAGGCTTAAAAGTGTCTCATGATATGAGCTGGAAGTGTTTCCACTTCCTTTGTTTTATGGAAGAGTCTGGGTATGATAGTACTATTATTTGATTTCTTTATACAAGACTATTTAAATGTTCTATTTTATCAATTTCTGCTCTTACTTTTATAATTTCCTTTGTGCCATATACTTGGGGTTTAATTTATTATTTTTCTAGTTTCTTAAAATGGAAGCTTAATTTTATACTTTTCTTATTTCCTGAAACAGTCATTTAAATCTATAAATTTCCTTCTGAAGACTGTTTTAGCTGTATTTCATGAATATGGATATATTGTTTTCATGTATTTATGTTCAAAATATATATTGTAATATCTTTTGAGTTTTTTTCTCTGACCCATGGATTATTTCGTAAATAGATTTTTGACTTCCAACTATTTGAGAGATTTTCAAGTTAATAATTCTATCCTGGATAAAGAACATATTCTGTTTAATTTAAACCCTTTGAAATTTATTGAAACTTGTTTTATGGCTAGAACCTGGTCTATATTTTTGAATATATATTTGTATATTCCATATACATCTTAGAAGTTGTAATCTCTTTTGAGGAGTAAGTTTCTATAAATGTTAATGAGCTTGGGGCGCCTGGGTGGCTCAGTGGGTTAAAGCCTCTGCTTTCGGCTCAGGTCATGATCCCAGGGTCCTGGGATCGAGCCCCGCATCGGGGTCTCTGCTCGGTGGGGAGCCTGCTTCCTCCTCTCTCTCTCTGCCTGCCTCTCTGCCTACTTGTGATCTCTGTCTGTCAAATAAATAAATAAAATCTTTAAAAAAAATGTTAATGAGCTTAAGTTGATGGTTAGTATTGTCCAAATCATCCATAATTGTGCTGAGCTTTTGTTTAATTGTTCTATCTTTTCCTGAGAAAGGAGTCTTAAAGTCTCTCTCAATGACTGTAAAATTGATTCTGGTTCTCCTTTGCTTTGTTCTTTCGTTCTGTCCTGTATTTAGAAGCTTTGATATTAGGTATATAAACATTAGTCTTATGTCTTCTTAAAGAAATGACCCTTTTATCATTATGAAATGCCCCTTTTAATCTCTGGTAACACTCTTCATCTTGAAGTCAATGTAGTTCTGATATTTATGTAGCCATACTAGCTTTTGTTTGCTTATTGTTTCTATCCACTTACACCCAACACGTTTGTTAACATGTTTAAAGAGTGTCTCTTGAAAACAACACAGAGATGGATCTTGATTTTTTCTATTCAGTCTGACTATGTCTGCATTTAATTAGGGTGCTTAGTCCATTCATTTTAATGCACTTATTGGTATGTTTGGTTCTAAGCCTATCATCCTGGTGCTTGATTCATGTTTGGCCAAAACTTTTGGGTTTCTCTGTTCTCTTTTCTGTCTTTTTGTTTCGTTTAGGAGAGTCAAATATTCTATTTTATTCATTTTATCTTATCCCTTAATTTTTGGGGGGGGTTATTTTGGTGTTTCTTTAAGAATTACAATGTGCATCTTTAATCTATTGCTTCGTGAACAATTCAAGAACCTTATGACAATGTAGTTTTAATTACTATAGTTCACACTTTGCATTTTTATTGTCATGTATCCTATGATGTAAAGTTTGCATTCCTTTTTAAAATTAGTTCTACTTTACTAAGCTGCCTTACTCATTTTTGTTAATTTCCAAGGCAAAAACCAAATATCTCAGTACTAATGAAGACTCATCTCGTGCCCGTCATTAAGTGATCGGCTTCTGATGTGTGTTTGCTGTATTGGCATATGAAACTTATAATAGTTTGTTTTATTTTTTCCCATTGTTTCCCTACCCTTTCTGATACAAGGACCATATGTTCTTTTCCATAGCCATATTTCCATTGAATTCCATGATACCACAGTCGGTCTTGCGACTTGCTTTTGCCATTGAAATGTGAATGAAAATGAGAAGCTATATAAAAGCCATCATGTGGATTTCTACTTTCTTGCTCTTTCCCTTTGCATTAAAAAAAGACATATTCCAGAATAGGAGTGGTTCCTTTAACCGATCCGAGAATGAAGTGATATTTAGAGCAGAGCCACAGTTGAGAGAAAGCCATGAGAGCAAGAATTATGCCATTGATGCTATAAGCCTCCGAGATTTTCAAGTCATTTACAACTATAGCTTTACTTAGTGAAAGATGAATAATAAGATGCCAATTAATGCTATTAATAAATTCTAAGGAAATGTATTTTGACATCATTTTCCACACCTCAGATTTCCGTTGTATTACCCATCTACACAGCCCTAGATCAACTTCTAATTTTCTCCAAATCTGCTTCAAATCGTTTGCTATTTATTTTCTATACCGGCATATATTCTGCAATTGTTAAGGCATTTTTCTTTTTTGTATTTTCATTTTTTCACAGCATAGCAGTATGTATCCAGTCTATGCATGTTTCCCATTTTCTTCAGCATTAGCTCTCTCTTATATCTCTTTGACAGATATATAAGGTATCCCACTTAAATTAAGCATGGTAGAAACATTAAACACAGTATAAACAATGTATGGGTAGAAACCTCCTTGTGCATCATCTGAAATAAAACAAGCATGCCTAAAACATCAGATTGTATCAACAAAAAGAGTGAGGCTTCTGAGATTAAGTATGACCCATATATATTGGTTCTAAACTTATTTAAATTACTCTAAAAATGAAAAAAAATTACACAAATTTTATATATAGACCTTAATCTGATTTTTTTCAAAATCTAGAATACATTTTTCCCAATTTTATAGTTAATATCTATCTAGTATTCAGTTTTCTTTCCCAAAGTAGGTAAGATGACAAAATAATTCTTGGCAGACTTAATTTTTTCCACTTTGTTAAAATAGAAAAAAGACTTACTAGTGATAACATTCAACGCATCTGTTGTAACTAAAATTACCTTGATTACCAAATTATAAACAGCAGCATTTTTAAATATAAATAGCATTTTTTCATTTTGAATAACTTCCATAATTTATTTTTTCATTATCACAGAAAAGCTGAATTTTGGGTTTATGAAATTGAAGGACACATTCCACTTAAACAATAGAAGTAAATTTTTAAATCAAAACTCTCCATTCTATTCTCTAATTGGAACAACTTGTCTATTTTGCCTTTTGTGCCAGTTTTACCTCTCATGTGCCTTTCCCACATGTAAGCTGAATTTAAATGATGGGGGTTACTGACAGTTCCTAGAGGCTCAGACAACTCTAAGTGGTGATTTTTTAGCCAAAGTCATGTTCCCTTTTACATTTTCCAACATTTCCCTAGAAACCCCAATAGGGCTTTAAAGGAAAATGAGAATAAGAAATATTTTCCTTTTATTCATATTATAATATGAGGATATTGTTATATGAATAATAATTACACCATTACATCATATTATTGAAGTGCTAAAGCAAAGGAAGTAGCATTTTGGTCTCTGTTTATAAAACTAACACAGATTAATTACGTGTATACATCAGTGCCACAATGCAGTAAGATGTGTTCAGATTTTAGGGAGGAAATCCATTATCTTTGCTTCATTTTAATTAAAAGAGGTATAATTCCACTGATAATTTTTAATTTTTAAATGATGTAAATGCCAAAAACTAAAGGAAGGCTGAAATTACACTTACATATAATAATTTAAAATTCTAAAAACCACCCTTAAAATCTAAGAGCCAAGTCCATGACTGAGCAAATGTAATCAATCTTATACTAAACACTCAAAAGAAGAGATCATTAAAGAAAATTTAATTTTTCATGATTAAACTAGTTTGGTAGAGCCTGACAAAGCTTTTCAGAAATCGCACATAATTTATCTTCTACGCAACTAAAAATAATTTTAGAGTTTAGTACAATGCTACTACGTTGAGGCACAATTCTCTTGCCATCATTGAAGTCTGACTGGTTTCATTCAGTCCTATCTGAGCTAGAACCAAAGACACTCAGCTGATTAGAAAAAAAGAAGCAACAGATAAACATAATGAAGAAAGAAGAAATGAGAGAAGGAAGGAAGGAAGGGACGAAGAAAAGAAGAAAAGAAAAAAGGAAATGTGCCTATTTAGTTTGATATCATGCATGTCAGAATTCATAGGAGCAAGTTCCTACGCCAGACTTCAGGAAACTCTATCATATCAATCATATGATAATTATAAACAAAAATACTTTTATTATTCTCTGTATGATTAATTTTAATCATTTTATGCAAATTCATGAAAATAATTTAATTTTTTTCATATTAAATGCCTAAAAGAGGAGAAATTTATTTTTCATTCGTAAATTATGAACACTGGCTTGGGCTAAATGAGCTACTGTAGAGCTTGGTGAATACCAAAACCCCGTGAGAGGAGAATGAGGAAGATGAGGGGGTTAGGAAGGGGAAGCAGCTAACGTGAGGGACCGTTTTGTACAGAGCTGCTGATGAGGACAACACAGAATGGGACGTTCGTTAGATAAGGATGTAGAGTCAAGAATGGACTTTGGTGGAAGGCTGGCGGAAGGCCTCACGGTATGCTGACAGGAACAATGGAGTGGACAACTGGGGATGCGATATTCCTGAGAAGAGATGGGTTTGCCTGTAGGCATAGTGGCTGGTCTCGGAGTGAGGACGTGTCTTCCACTCCAGGAGGGGTGCCTGAGTGATGTACAGAGGTGACATTGGACAGGGAAGGGCGAAACAGATCTCCTCTGGTTGTCTTTATCGCTTCTACCGCATCTTAAGAAGAAGGCGGGCAGTGGACAGGATGCGGTGAGGAAGGAGAAGACAAAAAACACTATAGGAGAGTGAAGGCAAACGAAGAACAAAGGCTACGTCTTTCTTACACTGGTTTGTTGCTTTCCAGTGTTGCGCGTAACCCTTCCAGTGAGCAGATCTCTGATCCCGCGACGTTGAAAGTTTCCCTTGAGCCACATAAAAACTAACTTGGCAACAGAGTTAACTCGAACCTACTTAATGTTTGTTTTGGTAGAGGGGCTTCACAATCTGGGAACATCTTACATGCCATGTTTATTTCCTAGTTTCCCATCCTGTCACCACGGAGCTAGCTGAGACCTGCTTCATGCCTTGCCAGGACTTCTGCCTACCTGACCTCTGCCTTTGCCAACTTGCCTCTCCTAAATGTACCCCCACGTATCCCTTTGAGATGCAAATCTGATCGTACTATTTAAAATTGACAGTGACATGAAGTCATCTAAAGGCAGTTGCATGGCGTACAAAATTCAGGCCGTGGGCTGAGAGAGCTGGATTCGGGTCACCTAGATTCTCTGCCGACCCCCAGACTGCTTATTTGTAAATTGAGAAGCCTGCCCTGCTCAGCTCCGAGGCCCTGGTGAAGATGAAATGGGAGGATGTGTGGAAGCGTTTTGCACCCTCTAACTTGCTCTGCCACCTTAAGGTGTTAACGCTAAGAAGTGTTAAAGGTGAGTAAAGTCATTATCTTATTCCAGGCAAGAAGGTTCTTTGAAGGATGTCTAAGACCGACTGTCACAAACATGAATTTTTGACCCTTGCAAGTGGCTTTATAAGAATCCCAAACAAAATAGCCAACTAGGGAAATGAGACTGTTGGGGGATTTACAGAGGAAGTCCTGCACCAAAATACCCTCACTGAGTTTCTTACATTGAGGAGTAAAAGGATTGCAAAAGGTGCAGGTGAGAAGTGGGTGGGAAGTCCCTGACAGATATGCTCAGAAACCACCCAGAGCTCCAAGGCTTTTTGTTCTAGTGCACTGGGTCTTAGAAGAAAGCATTAAAGTGATATTTTATTTCTTTTTTTTTGATGAAGAAAATAATTCAGTAGTGCTCTATCTGTTTTATCCTGCTACTTGCCCGTGATGGGCTTTGGCTTTCACTAAAAGTCTGAAAAATATATTCCATCTGGCTCTGACTTCCAAGTCCAAATGAGACTTAAAAATGAAATTGATAAAGATCAAGACTTATTTAAATATATAATATATTGATATAAATGGGCCAATGGAATAAAAGAGCAGCAGTAATAGTAAAGCCAATTCTAAGAGGCCACAGCATTTCATAAAGTTGGTAGTTAAAACAATGAAGCAATAACTTTTCTGAATTGCCCGTACCATTTTCCAGACTAGTTTGCTATCTAAGGTCCAGTCTTTCATTTGGGGAATCACAAATACTAAAATAATAGGAAGATGTCAGGGCTGGAATTCGGTGTTTGTGATTACACTGGTTTTGAGCTCTACCTAGCAATGCATCTTCATCCACCCCCGTTGCTCTATACCGAGAGACCGAGAGTTTCATTTCCACAATTTCCCTTCTGCCTACAGGCTTTACTTGGCGGAGGCTGGTTACTCTTGGGATTTCCTCTTCCAGTTTACAGCTGTCCCCAGCTCTCGGTTCCAATCCATACTCCACAGCACTCTTGAAAACCTTTCTTGTGATGCCCTATTTTGGAATCGGCCCCTGCGAGCGGCCAGGGAAGGCAGGCCCCACGATCCTTTGTTTCATTCCCTCCCAGAAAAAGTGCTTTCACATATTCTACTTCAAGTTGACATAAACAAAAGAAAACAAGAAAAATATATATTCTCAAAAGTGTAAGGATGGAAAGGTCAGAATTATCCAATTTGAGGTGTGAAATAAGACATGAACGACTTCCACAAAATGGAAAAAAACACACACACACAAAACAAAACCAAACCCACAAAATGGTCTAAGAAAGCTAAATGCTGGAATAGGTTAGAAATTGACTTCAAGCTAATCAATATGTCTACTTACAGAACCATTAGCTCAGTCTGAATCTGCCAAGTGGAAAGAATGAATAATTGTGGAAAGGACAACTAGGTTTTTTAAAAAATTGCATAGATTTTAGAAAAAAAATTTTATTGCCATTAGATTGTCAAAGATATTCAGAGATAAATGGAAAATTATAAAATTTTTAAAATTAACAATGTTCTATTCAGGATTTCATAATGAGACCAATTTCTCAACTCTAGGTTTTTAAACTCAGACCACTTTCATTTTTAGTTTCATCAAGATTCATGGACCTTTTATTTTTGAACACCTTACACCTGCATTGTAAGATAATTGAATCTAAATTAGTTTCCTTGTTTTTGAAGATTTGGGGAAAAAATCTTCTGTTCTAGGAAAACTTGCTGTTTGCCTAAACCATGAAGATTTAGGTTTAATAGGAACTATAGCTTATTATTTCTGTTTAATTTTGTTTTAATAATAATAGTATTGAAAATCATGTATGCTAAAATTATCAGACATAAAGGTATGATTTAACCTTGTGAATAAATAAAAACATATTAGAACAGACCCGAGAAGAAAACATTTTATTTTTTAAATAATTTTTATTTTTTTATTTTTTAAAGATTTTATTTCCTTATTTGACAGAGAGAGATACAGCGAGAGAGGGAACACAAACAGAGGGCGTGGGAGAGGGAGAAGCAGGCCCCCCACTGAGCAGAGAGCCTGATGCAGTGCTCGATCCCAGGACCCTAAGAAAACATTTTAAAAGGACAACCCATTTGTATTATGATATTGGGGGTTACACTGACAGAATTAATAACAAAATTTGTTTTTAAATCATATTTTTATAGAGCTTTGCTGTTGTTCATTTAACTTAAGATTGTAGTTTCAGTTTAGAAGTCAATGAAATATTTCTAATAACTATGAAATATTGGCCAAGGAGCAAACTTGAATGATTCATATTATATTTAAAAATGCAAATCTTGATTATGATACAACTCTGTTTGGTTTAAAGGTTTCCTATTACCTTTAGGATGAAAACCCAGTCCTTACCACTGTACTAAAGTGTTTTATGAATTTCCAACAACCTGCCACTCCTTTCTCGGCTCCTGGCATGCCCCTTATGCTGTAACTGAACTTGTTACTTGGCTGGAACTTACACATGCAGTTTCCACTGTCTAGTGGCTGACTCTGATTCTAGCTTGAAGACTCAGCTGTAGGGCCACACTGTTCAGGAAAGATGCCCTCCCTTCCCTCCCTTGTTCTTTACCCCCGGGCTGGGTAAAGCTTATGCTCTCTGCCCCCAACACATTCTTCCTACTTACCACATTTTAGAGGAAGTGTTACTTTCCTGATTCTCCCAACAGACCTGTGAGACCTTCAAGGCCAAGTCATATGCCTCGTTTGTTTTTATATCTACTCTTCACAGAGGACCTGGGAGATGATAGGAAGCAGGGACCAGAGGGGGGACTGCAGAACTTGAGGTCTTTGTGTTGTAGCAGTTGCAGGTAATTACAAGGTGTGAGCACATTTCCAGACAGCTCAGATGAAGCTGAGGAGGCTGAGGAACTATGGAGGCAATACTGAGAAGAAATACAAGGCAGACTCTGCAGTAGTTACATGTTGTCCGTAAAACATTTGGGCGCCAGGCAAGATGACCTTTTCCCAGATGTCACTAAGCCCTCAGACTGGTTTGGCTAATAAATTGTTGAGTGGAAGCGAGCTGGCAGAAGACCTTCCCCGCCACTGAAGAGTGCCTGAGAGAGGGGCAGGCATGGAGGTCAATGAGGAGGCTATGGCACAAGAGAGTAAAAGATTGTCAGATGTGGCACAGAATCTGGAGAGAGAGCTGAAAAGCTCTGCTGATGGATTAAGTGCAAGTATAAAGCCAACATTCAAGAGAACGGCTCCGTCTGTCCAGGTCCCTGGGTGCCTGCAGTGGGCAGAGCCCTCACCCAGAGCCCGACCCAGTCAACCTGTGGTGGACAGGTAATGAGCATGAAAAATAAACCTAGGTTCTTGGAAGCCCCTAAATTTTGTGAGATGTTTGTTTCTACCTCCTACCCTGGGTAAGCTAGCACAACTTGACCAGAAGTCAAGATGTCAGAAGACGTTGCTAAGAAGCGTGAAGATCTTCCGTTGTGTTGATTTCACCCATTCCCAGCTATCTAACCGGTAGTTGCTCTGGAATAGACGATACAGAAGTGAGCAAAGCACTGATTCATTGAGGAAAATGGCAGTGATGTGGGGTTCAGTAGCTTATAACTTAAGCATGGGAAAGGGTGGGATCAGTCAATGGCATGAGGTTTTAATAAGAAGCAGTTTATTGAGCGATTATGTCAGCTTTCCTTGATGATGGTTTGAAGATGAGGGTATGAAGCCAGAAATATATGGCCTCTTCTTAGCCTCTATGGGAAGGTAGAGAGGTAAGTAAGGTTTGGAGGGGTATTACGCTGTCTCTGGGGAGAATGCACAAAAGAATTATTGAAACATTGAGGACAACTTAACCTTACTCTTCCACTCGAGCTAATATTGATAGTAGCTATCCAAAAAAGGCAAGAATATACTAAGTTCTTGTATCCTTAAATAGGCCCTATTTTACTTTCACAAAGCATACAGGAAATGTTTCCTAATAATTATTGGTATTTTAAAAACCATGCTCACATGCATGCTTTTATGACTTAAAGCCCTTTGACATAAAGGTCAGATTGTGGCTGATTTGGGGTATCCCCAAATGGAAAACATTTTTCTTTCCTATCTGAAAACACATTCTGCTTCCTGCCCAAATTCATGCCCACAAAACATTCTGTACTGTTGCTTTCATTTTCCCCAACTCTGCTTAGATTTCTTCATGCATATTTGTATTTTTAGATCAGATAAAATGAATAGAAGTTTCTTTCCCTGAAAAATATGTAGTGTGATTCAAAGAAAATGTTAATTAAATGAAATACTTAAAGTCTTGTGAAATATTGATATGTAGCAACTAATTTTGTCTCTGTACTCAATTGCTTTTTCTTTGTGTGTCTGCAACACAGTTCTTATGGAATTATGTAGCTGTACGAGCACTGGTATTGAGAGCATTTTTAAATGGAAGAGAAGGGAGATGGAGAAGGGATTTAAATCTACTGAACACCATCTCTTCCAAAATACACCTAATTATGAGGTAGTACTCAGGGACTTATCATATTTTTACTGCGTTATATTCATGTTTAAGAAAAAACACCTCCATAGAGAAATACTTTTCATCCACACGAATCAAATACAGGCATCAGAACGAAGGAGACTCTTCTTGTGCTGTAAACTCCCGTGTCAGAAACATGGGCTGTCTTTCCTGACAGCAGTCTCATACCTCCTCTGCTCCCACACTGCATGACAAGCAGGTCACAGAGAAAGGTTGTAAACCACACTCCTTTGCCTAAAAAGGGAGTTCAAAAAACATGCCCTTTAGCTTCAGTCTTCAGAGGGTCCGATGGCTGAGGCCATAAAGTGATTTCTTTATGTGCAGATGAGCTAGAGCAAAGGGATGGAAACTTATTCAGGTGAAGAATTTCTAAATGGGAAAGATGTCTTTTATTTTTTTTTAAAGATTTTATTTATTTATTTAACAGACAGCACAAGTGGGCAGAGAGGCAGGCAGAGAGAGAGGAGGAAGCAGGCTCCCTGCTGAGCAGAGCCCTGTGTGGGGCTCGATCCCCGAGCCGAAGGCAGAGGCTTTAACCCACTGAGCCACCCAGGCGCCCCAGGAAAGATGTCTTTTAAAGACAGCTTCTGTTCCCCATCACCTATGCCTGGCAGCGTCGCAGGGCACGGTGAGCGTACCAGAAACCAGGAAGTCTTCTTAGTGAAAACTGCTGCATATTGAGAGAGATCTGTGGGTGGGATATAACAGCCAAGAGTGTCACTTTTATAGTTTATGTTTTTAAAAGCAGGTTTCACATCAGTTTTAATGAAACTGGGAAGGATTTCAACTTTTTTTTTTTAGACAAATTACTTGGATTTTACTCTTATTAAAAAGCCCAAGACTATATATGATAAGCAGGCACATTAGACTGGAAATAAAATTTCAGTAAAATTAAGAAGCCAATTGTTGCATTCTTGGTGCATAGAAATGTACATTAAAAAATGACTAGTTTGTTTAGTGAACTCGTTAAATGATATAATACCCATATCTATGATTGCTCCGGAGATCAAATTAAGTTGGTTCGTCTCTAAGGAAAATACAGGAAAACACATGCTAATCAAGAGATTAATGGACTTCTCGATGTATAATACATTAACCTCCCCTTCAAACCTTTCGGAAACAAATAAGAATAAAATAAAAATAAAAGTTTTGTGTAACATATTCTTGTAATTGTTGTACTGTTTTCGGGTCCTTGTCAGTATGAATTTGACTAAGCCCGTGAATCTTTTCTGAATATTCTTTAGCTATCCAGATAGAAACATCATACATAAAAATGTTCTTTATTCCAGAACAGATGAAACTCCCAGTGGCAAAAGATTTACGTATCTCTGAAGGTTTCTTATCACCCAGCAACATAACTCTCTGAAGGTTCAGTGCCTGAAAGGGTTGTCTGAGATCGCTCAGCAAATAAATCGAGTAGTTGGCTGCCTAAGAGAGTGGGAGCCTACAGTTACCTCGTGTCTTTGCTTTCAGACATCAAATCTTTCTTCTAATAAGCCAGTAGAGAACTTAACAATTACTTGGCATATCCAACCCCAAATATCGAGTTGCTGCTACTGGTTCTGAGAAGGTGTGACCGACTTGGCAATGACTATATCTAGTGTTAACATTTTAAGCCACAAATTCCAAAACCTTGGTATGTTGAAGGAAAGGCGTGGTGAGAAGGCTGGAAATGTACTGAGTTTCATTTCTAAATACCTTGACGGAATCTTAATGAAACAGAGAAAACCCACTTCAGTAGGGTGAGCTTGAAATATTCTATAAACATTTATTGAATGCTGACAAAATTACACCTTATGTAACTTCCTGGTTAACACTTGACTGAAAGCAGTCTTTTACATTACTATGGTAAAAAAACGAGACTTTAAAAAACTAGAAGTCAGGGGCGCCTGGGTGGCTCCGTCGGTTGAGTGTCTGCCCTGAGCTCAGGTCATGATCCCAGGGTCCTGGGATCGAGCCCCGCATCGGGCTCTCTGCTCTGCGGGGAGCCTGCTTCTCCCTCTCCCTCTGCCATTCCCCCAACTTGTGCTCTCTGGCTCTCTCCTGTCAAGTAAATGAATAAAATCTTTTAAAAAAACCTAGAAATCAGATGCTGTAGGATCATATTGTCCCTGTAGCTGCTTAAATATATGTTAAATTAAATCAAAATGAAATAAAATTAAAAATCCATTTTCTCAGTTGCACTTGCTCCATTTCAAGAAATCAACAGCAACATGCGGCTAGTGATGACCTGTATTGGACAGGACGGATGAGGAACATCTCCATCAACACAGCACGTTCTACTGGACACTGCTGTTCTAGAAACATGCAGCTCAGAGGCAGCTCATGACTGTATTCATGAATCAGTGTTCCCCGTTCAGTACCTCTGCTTTAGAGCCTTACAACCTATATAAAATAAGAGACGGCATCACTGCCATTTTCATCTTCCCATGAACTGGACACAGTATCTTCTCATGATCCATATGGATGTGGTATGACTATGTGTGTACTTTTGATGTGTGTCCCTTGATGAATAAATAAACACATTAGAGATTTTTTAAAAAAAGATTTTGTTTACTTATTCATGAGTGACAGAGGGAGAGAGAGGGGCAGAGGCAGAGGGAGAAGGAGGGTCCCGACTGAGCAGGGAGCCCAATGTGGGACTCGATCCCATGACTCTGGGATCATGACCTGAGCTAAAGGCAGATGCTTAACTGACTGAGCCATCCAGGTGCCCCAACACAATAGAAATTCTTAATTAACAAACCCTTGTTTTCTTTGTATCTCAAGTGCTCAAAACATAGCACAGTATCACTGTGGCATCAAGCTCAACAGGTTAAAACTAGCACGACAGAGTGAATGTGGCTTTGCTCCTTTGTCCAAGGCTCTGGCTACCAACTGGCAATTACATTTATAATTTGGGTTAGCGTGCCTACGGCATACACCAAGACTAATTATTGTGCCTGGAGTTCAACACCAATACATACACACTGCTTAGTGTAGATCCTTGAAAAAAAAAATTTCCTTTTCATGGGGGCCTAATTCTTCCCTATATAAACTTAGCCATGTGAGTTTATACCAAGACAACATGGGAGCCTTGAGAAGTATATTATTTATAATAGAACAGGCTTGATTTTTGGAGGCTAAAACCTTCTTACAGAAGAATTATCTTCCCAACTGACATCAACAGGCTTTTCATTACTAGCAGTTTGAGGAGGGAGATTAAAGCAAAATGAAGG
>RCUC01116322.1:0-18876 GCA_003697995.1 Taxidea taxus jeffersonii | reverse complement strand
TTCAAACCTAGGTATGCTAGAAAATGATAGCTTTATTCTCACTTGAGAGCACAAATTTGAAGGTATCTCAAATTCTACAATTTTTTTGCAGAGTTCTTCCAGGACTGGACAAGTAAGCCGGGGCTCACCTACTCTATCTGCTTCTACTTTTGGTAGGGAGAACATTGCAGTTTCAATGCATAAGCATATTTTTATTGAGATTTTAGGTTTGTATTTGCTTTCAAGATGGGAAAATGGATACTTCCATACTTGAGCTGCAAGAACTATAAAATCTAGTTACTGGAAAGTATAGCCCATAAGTACAGTTAATATTACATTGTTAACTGATAGCCCTGGGCAATTATAGCTGATGTAGACTAACACTAATTTATAATTGAAATGCAAGGATGGTAGTGGCTGAAAACTTTAAGTAACTCAGAACAAAATGAATGATTCATGAAAAAAATTAAATATCTATCTGAAAATAGTGGGCATTGCAGCCTTGTATTTGTATGCAAGCAAGCCAGGAACTTGAAAGTTTGGCCATTATGTGACAGATCAAAGATTCCATCTGTAGCACAGGTAGGGGGGTGTTTTTTCTCCTAGCCACTTCTTTGTGGGATTTCATGTTAAATTCTTAATCCCTGCTTGCTATATCCCTCTGGAAGCTACTGTCTGACTTCTGCCCAACTTTGCCAGCGAGTGACCATGGCCTCCCATATTGCCTAGTGCCTCATATACATAAAATATACTTTAATTAAACATTTGAAATCACTGTAACAGTGATTAGCATAGCAGACAACAGAAAATAACCTAAAACCACTCTCTTACAATTCCTTGACATCTCTACTTTGGGGATTCCTTATGATTATCTCTTTCCTTGACTTTTGTATGTTAGTAGTATCTCCCTTACTCCCTTGAGCATTCCTCCCAATCATAATTGAAATTTTGTAAACTTCTTGAAATAAGATCCAGAACTATAACATTTCATTAACATTAACATTTCATTAACATATCCTAGTTCAAATTCTTAGTCCTTTTTCTCCCAGTAACCAAAGAAAAATCGAAGCATTTTTCCTCTCTCTATTATACATATGTGAAAATGAAAGTTATGGAATTGCTTGGCATTCATCCATGACATCAGAAAAAAGAACCTGTATTTTTGGTGCATTCCTTGGCATCTCATCAAAAGAATTTTGTGTACTTCTGACTCTTTGTAAATGATTATTCTTGTATCTGTTATTTATATAATATCCAAGATTAATCATATTACCTGTGCAAATTCACACTTTTTTTGTCTATAAAGGTATCACTTTGGTGTCATTGGATTGGCATATTAAAAAGTATTCTAAATTATTTGGATGTAAAATTTCATAGTCATTGAACAGCATGCTCTTAATGATTTTTAGATTTTTCCAGATTCTAGAAATTACAGATTTTCCATAGTCTTAATGAAGGAGTAAAAATAAGATACTTTTTGTCTTGGTGGTAGTGAAGACTTGTTTTTCTTGCAGATTCAGATTTCTTGCTACTGTCTGATACATTTTCTTAGAAAAGGCAACCTTTATATCACAGTTTAATTTTTTTAAATATATAAATTTTTTGACATTCTATAGTACTTAATGAAATAAGAGGAAATTGTAGTTTAAGCAAAGAGTGTTAAAGCAGTGGCTGAAAGTATTAACTTAAACCACTTTCATTTCATTAAATAGTTACAAAGAGACTTTGTTTTAGAGAATTCATGGATCTGGGAGAGACTCAGTGGTCGTTTGGTTTGTTTACTCACAATATAGAAAACTTTACCTCTTCATACCTTCTTTGTATATCCTAATTATTTCAAAATAATGTCTTCCCATACAGCCTCAAACTTTTTCTCATACACTTAGTAATTTTGTCTTTTCAAAACATTGCTTTTCCCTTGAAGGTGAAGTCTCTTTCTCCCATGATTTTATTCCTTTCTAATCCTCATTCTGATTTTACTCCTTTCTGCTTGGCTTTCTTCCCTGAAAAAGTATATGCCTGTATGTTCCAGGGGGCTTAATTAATTCTGGTGTATATCTAACCCCATATTAAGATGCTTTGATATCATTCCTTTACACAAGTTATACTAACGTTTTTTGGGGGGATTTCAAGATTCTAAAGCCTGGTATATTTGTCTGTTTATATAGATTTTTTTTGGTTAATAAACTCCCTTGTAGGGGCACCTGGGTAGCTCAGTGGGTTAAACCTCTGCCTTCGGCTCAGGTCATGATCTCAGGGTCCTGGGATCCAGTCCCACATCGGGCTCCTTGCTCGGCAGGGAGCCTGCTTCCCCCCTCTCTCTGCCTACTTCTCTGCCTACTTGTGATCTCTCTCGCTGTCCAATAAATAAATAAAATCTTAAAAAAAAAAACCTCCCTTGTATCACAAAAATGTAAGGTTAATAGACTATCATTTACAAACTCTCAGCTATTATATTTAATAGGTCCTAGTGCTACCTCTTTGGCTACACTCCATTGTGTATATGTTCTTTCTATCAGATAACTTTCTGTAAAGTGTTGTGGGTGATCTGAAAACCGTGACTAAACCTAAAATTACACCGAGCAGTCATTGTAAATCTCTTTTCTTTGTTTAATGCTGTGCTGTATATCAATAACAATAATAGCAGCAAATGCTGGTGATCTTAAAGATGTCTGCCAATCAAATACATGATGATTAATCATACCTTTCTCCCTCTGAGTTTAGATTCAGTAAAGAATATACATATATATGTATATGTACATATGTGTATCTACAGAAGCATGATACTAGTTTTTGGTTTGTTTTGTATTTTGTTTTCTGATAAAACTGGACTATAGATCTGCCACCACAATCAAATTTCCTGAGACTTGCCCTCATAGCTTGTATTTCACATTGACATTTAAAAGAGCCTTAAAGTAGACATCTGGCTACATATGTGGGGAATCTTCCTTTATATACAAAGGAAGAGACCGGCTTCTAATTTGACTTGTAGTAGAGCTTTGATCATGTTGTGCTTCCTGCATAGTGGCAGGGCAAGAGTAGACTTCCCTGACTGGGGGGACAGGCTATTGCAAGAAAGGCATCCTGGGAGGAGAGTTACTCTTGCCTAGTGTTTTTCTAAAACTTAGCAATCACTCAGATAAGTCATTCCTGATGTCTAATGAGAGAGAGAGAGAGATGGAGATTGAGATAGGAAACTGCCTTCTCAATATTTCTGAACCAAAAACAGTCATTCTTCACAGACAAAAGCATCTGGAGAAAGAGAGATAGTCCCCACTTTAGTTATTAAGGTGATCACTTAATGAGCACTTATTATGTACCAGGCACTGTGCTAAGTATTTATATGCATAGTCTTGCTTAAAGCCCCATTGTAAACCAATAAGACATTTCCCTTTTATTTATTTTTTTAACATCTAGCATTTCTTTCCCCCATCTTCTGCTAATAACCCTTTTCTTCATTGGGTGAACCAATGTTATCTAATACAAAGATTTCTAGTAGAGCTTCTAAATAAGTACCCTCCAGAGTCAGGCATGTGCTCATGCTGGACAATTGTTAGTTCTCTACCCCAAGGCATAGTGATTTGTCCAGAGGGTGAATGTGTGTCCCAAGTAGTTGGAATTTCAAATCATGTCACCTGCAAACTAGGATAGATTTGTTTCCTCCTCTCTAATATGTACACCTTATTTTAGAAATTAAGTTAAATGATTTATAGTTAAGCTCAAAATAGGTGTTGATTTTGCAGGACCCCTGAGAGATCATACATTTTTTCTTCTTTGAAATTTTCAAATAATAAATTACAGTAAGAATTTCCCAGTATTCCTAATCTGAGTTTAACTCAGAGCCAGACATATAATGGGAGCTATTAGCTAAACAAATGGATAAATTCATTTTATCCATTTTAGGGCCAGTGGTAATTTGGTGGATGATTTATTTATTATTATTGGAAGTTAGCAATGGCTATAAAGGAGATCTATAAACCTATTCATGAGAACAGAAACTCTTGAAAACCTTGGTTATAGATTTTGCAGTTGAAAAGATGTTACCTTTTTTCCTGATGATTGAATGTTTCTTTATATTTTATTTAAGTACTTGATTTTATTTTATTTTAATCATTAATTTCACTATTGCCATAATTTAACATGTTAAATTTCTGGAAAGCTTTAATTCCTCTCTCTGCTAATCCACCCATGTTCCATTCATTCTTTTTAAAAAGATATTATTTATTTAATTGAGAGAGAGAGCATGAGAGGGGAGAAGGTCAGAGGGAGAAGCAGACTACCCATGGAGCTGGGAGCCCGATGCAGGACTCGATCCTGGGGCTCCAGGATCATGACCTGAGCCGAAGGCAGTGGCTTAACCAACTGAGCCACCCAGGCGCCCCCACGTTCTATTCTTTAACATAGTTCCCTTCTCATTTCTCTTTACATGCAAACCATTAAAATTGTATAAACAAAGTAGGCCTGGAAGTTTATTTGCCTTTCTTTTTTTCCCCCTCTTCTTTCTTTATTTCCCACTCTCCCTCCAACTTTATTGAGTCATAATTGACAAATAACAAATGACAAATTGTGTAAATTTAAGGTGTAAAATACTATCCTTCTGCATTCTTAAGGTCACTTCCCCACTGTAGTCTTCTGTAAATTTACAGAGGTTATTTCAATCAACTTACTAGAACCTTCTTTCCTTACAGACTAACTACCAAAAAATATATAATTGACATTGGAAAATAGTTATCATAACACAATGTTATGTAATGGAGTATTTTGAGAATCTTAGAATGTAGGTGAACAAGATAATCTTTTCATATCTGGCATTCCTGTGATGCTTGGCAAATGCCATAATTTTTATTTTATGGAGGTGGGAAAGGTGGATGAGAACTAGACACCAATTAATTTACCTTAAGTTACATGGACTTTATCTTTCCTTGACTGAGAGAGACACAAATACCTGGCTCCTCTGTTCCCTGGATCATCTTTCTTCTTGATTTATGTCTACTTGAAATATAATATTACACACAGTGCTTTCAGAGGTTATTCTTAGATAAATGCCCATTAGACAATCCTGTATTTGATCTATGCACATTATTCCTGTAGAACCTTACAACATTCTATTAATCACAATATACTGACATGTGATCCTAAATGGCAAAATATAATGCCTTATGGATTGGGCATCTACTGCACAAAATAGTTACTCAGAATTACCTTGACTAATTTAGTTTCTGTTTTAACACAGTAATTACTGTTCCTGAATGACCTTGGGTGTAAGATTAGAAGCTATAGTAATTAGTTGGTGGGTTCCATATTCCTTAAAGAGGTTCTATTAAAACTGTGAGAAAATAAATAGAACAGCAGGGGTGCCTGGTTAGCTCTGTCCCTTGAGTATCTCTTTAGCTCAGGTCCTTTCAGGGTCCTGGGATAGAGCTCTGTGTAGGTTCTCCCTCTCCTCCCCGCTGCACTCTCTCTCACTATCTCTGTCACTTTCTCTCTCAAATAATAAAATCTTTAAAAAAATAAAATAAATAGAACAGCAGTCTGTATACTTAAATATTACATTGCTGGACTGTCAAACATTTTCAAAAAAGCAAAAAAATCTTTTGTGAAATCTGTCTTCAGATTTTTGGCAGTCAATATTTTTATATCAAAGAGATAAGTGTTTTCTGCAATCATTGTGGGATCTTTGCTCAGATAACTTCTTTCTTTTAAATAAGAAAACTCTTGGCTTATTGAGTTTTCTATATACTGAATGATGCGATGTCTTGGATAGCACCTCATTGATTTTTGTTGAGAGAAGTTGCCAGTTTAAATTTTGGAATATAAGTTTATTTTGAAGTGCAAGTGTTGGAGTAGTTACTGTGAGGAAAGTTGAGAACAATTAAATGAAAATTTGGCTGAAATTCAGGATGAATTGATATTTGTACAAGATACCAGTAATTCAGAGATAAATATAGCAAACAATTTCTGTCCTGATTTTTTCTCAGCTGTATTGAAAGCAAGTGTTTGCAATAAGACAGACAGCATTGATTTTTGTCCCCAAACAAAGAGCTTTTTTCCAAAATCATAGCAACTTAAAGGTAAGAGCAAAACAAAACCTTAAAATACTTTTCATAAAGGCAGCAAGTTTTCTTTTTAGTCACCCAACTGCAACATAATTAGATTGTAGGTAAAGTTGTCAGAGAATTTTCCAGGTGTAAAATATTTTAGATAACCATAAAGCAATAAAGCAGCAAATGAAAAATGAGACAAAATGGATTTATATATAGAATAGTTTATCATCAGTTATGCTAGGTGATATCTTGAAAATAGTATTTGAAGTAATATTATATGATTTAGCTGCAAGTATGTGTGGCAATAAATTCAAGTTGAGAGTTATCCTTCAGTCATATAAAATATTGAACACAGCATATCATTTTAAAATGATGTGTAGTGCACCATGTAGAGAGCAAAATGACAATCTACGATAATACTTTCTGACCCCAGCTCTCCAACAAAGCCACAGTTTAACTGGTTTATTGACAGGGCAGATTATTATAGATTAGAATGGTTCATAAAAGATGGCAGCTTCTATTCTTTTGTAATAGTCCAACTAAGCTGTTTTTGAAAACCTTTCATCTAAGGAACTCAAAACATTACTAATAGGTACTCTTATGTCTAAACATTTATCTGGTAACTACTTATTTGCAAGGGCTTTGGAATCGTAATTGGTATTCATCAATTATTCCTTTGGGACGTTCTAGCATATTCAAGTCATTTAAAAATGAGTTGCTGAGGCCAAGAAGTCTGATTAAGCCCTTGAGAGAAATACTAATAGACCACTTGCTCTCCAAAGCTCTACTCTGTCCTTGTACAATTGACTCATAGTTATGACTTGAGTAAGGGGAGCACATCAGTTAGCCTTTTGAGAATCATTTGATTTGGGGCAAATTGCTTTACCTCCATCTGTTTCTGTCCTTATGTAATTATAAATGAGAATATCACTGATTTTCATAATTCTGCTTGCTTTACAGTAGACTTGATTTAGTTCATGTGTTGTTTTGTTTTTCCAGAAAAGATTTATGTATATCAAGTATGATTAAACACTTTGTTATCGCAAACACTTTGAAGAAAGGGTTTCATTTCATGCTTAGGAGACATTGTATTTTCTTAGAAATTTAAACCCTTTGAATTCTCTTCATATGTTTCTGTGGAATATTTAGCAACTGAAATCTCCTTCATTTAAAGTGTCATGAACAACAGATGGTGCCCCTAAAAAGACTAGTTTCATATTCGAGTCACTTTGCAATAAAGCAATATCCTTGAATTGTATTCGAAGTGAACTTAGTGCTTGTGAGTACAGATTAGAAAGCCAAATGAACCAGAAGATAGGAATGACAGATGATAATAATTCTTGCAATTGAGTAATTTCATTGTTGTCTTAATTATCAAATCCTTGTCAGAATTACAGTGGTGGTGGGACTTTGGTATCTCTAAGTTCATCCTCATCCACACACTCTGAGGCTTGAACAAAAGTTTCCTGCCTGACTTTTTAAGGTAAGTATATCTTGAGGATCCTCATGTGAATTTTCTTTAACTCTGGTCTTCATCTGCACCATTAGTTCTCTTGGGTCTCCAAGCTACCAGACCACACTGAGCATTTTGGACTGGCCTACCTCCATAATCATGTGAGCAGCTTCCTTATAATAAATCTTTTCTGTATGTGTATACATCCTGTTGATTCTCTTTTTTTAGAGAGCTCAGACTAACACAAATTGATTTCCAGTTTGGTATAAGATATGATAGATTAGGAAATGCAGAAAGAGTGGAGAGTAGCAAAATGTGGTGAGAAGATTGTAGCTTCACCCTGGACCTGAGCTAACCACCTGTGTGATTCTGAGGGAGTCTCAGTGGACTTAAAGCTTCTCCTGTATCAAAATGAGAAAGTTCAACCAGATCATATCTTAAATCCTTTCCAGTTTTAACATAGATGGCTACATCCCTGGATGCTATTAGCTTGGGGGTGGCCTGTAGTTTCTTTGGTACTTCCATCACCACCATGATGTTAAGAATTATGGGAAAGATTTACAAAGTGGAGCATTTGCTGAATATAAAGGAATAAATATCATCTTTAATAAATTGCTGTAAAATGGCAAGGCCCATTTAACTCATCCTGTACTCAATCAAAATCAAAATAATGAAGTAATAATTCACAAAACAATCAAATTCCTACTATGAGAAATTCTTATCTATGCGTGGCATTTTGCTTTAATACCATTGTTGGGGAATTTAATAATTCTAAAAGAAAACAACAAAAAAGGACAAGGCAATAAGTAAACCAAGCTTTAAGAATGAGGTCTCCCAGGAGTGTGAATTGAGACTACCTGAGGCAACAAATAGAAACTTAATGGGAGACATGGATATAACTGTCATTGTATCAGTACCTTCAGCATTTCCTGTTTCCTATTATATGTTTTACTGAGCAATTGTGTTAAGTGATTTCTTTCTTTGCTTTCTCTCCCACTTTCCTTTTGAATCTTGATTTTAAAACTCCTTGTGTTTTGTCTCTGTTAACTTCCATTTTTTCCTCATTGTTCCTAGATACTTTTTTACAATGAAATGGAAATTAAGTTTTTAGTTAGCAATGTATATTTTTTATCTGTATATCAGTCATTGTCATCAACATTATCATGTTCATTGTCTTTACAGATTTTTGTGCATTTGCTGTATGCTACTTTTGTGGACACTACATAGTTTATGAAGAAGATACAATTTATGAGGACTTAAAGATAAAGGTAGAAAGCAGATAAATAAAGGATTATATAAAAAGAAGAAGGTGTTCCAGTTAATAAAATAGAATAATATAATTCCTTTACCATAGTTACATTAGAGTTTAACACAAACAAATTCCAAGCACTGAAAATGCAGATCTAGAAGTCATTGTTACATTTTAAGAATTATGATTAAATTGACTTCATACTATTAGCTGTAAACTGTGTTCCTTGCTCTCAAGTAATATAATTTGGTGCTCCAAATTCCTGTAGCATTTTTTTTCCCCAGTCCTTTTATAGTGTTTTGAACATTTGCATCTACCACCCGGTATGCAAATC
Source organism: Taxidea taxus jeffersonii (assembly GCA_003697995.1). Classification (NCBI taxonomy): domain Eukaryota; kingdom Metazoa; phylum Chordata; class Mammalia; order Carnivora; family Mustelidae; genus Taxidea; species Taxidea taxus. Next base: position 9,817 of record RCUC01116322.1, on the reverse strand, counting down.
TCTGTCCAGAGTGACTATCTGGTCCTGTTAGGACCCAGTGATAGTCTCACAGAGTTACCAGTTGTGGCTTGATGTGGTCTGCTTGCCAACTATGTGTGGAGACTTTCTTCTCCCTGGGAAAACTGTACAAGTCATCTATGAATGTTGTAATTGTTCAATAGTGAGCTGTGGGTCTTGCATCAACCCAAATATGCTTTTCCATTCTACATTGTACAAAACCAAACAAGTGCTCCTGCTAAGTTAGTCAGTCATTTTCACAATCAAGTTAGTGAAGATTCTTCAGGAAGCTGATAACATCAGTTCACTAAATGAGAGAACTCCTTCACCTTATACTCCCTGGCTTCAGTAGCTTTTTGTCCTCCCAACAATTTTGACTACTTTTTGGTGACCAGAAGTTATAGAAGTGCCATTTGTTTTTCCAGCATAATTTTCCCTCTGGTAACAGCACTAAGGCTAAAGGTTGTATCTTGGAAAGGTCAAAATCTGAGCTTAATGCAGCGCCTATCCCCAATGCTTAATGCAGAATCTATCCCCAATGCCTTCTTTACTTTGATTTTTAGGTATATCAGATAAAAATAACCAAAGGATCGTATATTTAGCTTGTTTGTCATGATTTTGCACTTTTTTTTATGTATCCAGTGAGCCAGCTCCTTGGGAGTTGAATCTGTATTTCTAAATTCCACTGGTAATTTTTACCTCTAGTAACGAATGTCAAAGTAACTGACATCTCCTATCACAGGGGCTTAGAATCTATCTAGGCATTAATGGCTCACCATTTTTTCCCCTCTGTCCTTTTCCTAATTAATGCTTTCACCATGCCTTAGTGAGTCAGGATCATTCTAGAGAATCCCACTTGTGATGCCAACTGTATTACCTCAATTGATGTAGAAAAACATGTGAAAATATTCAATCTTCATTCATAATAAAATAAACTCCCAGTAAACCAAAAAGGGATTTTTTTTCAGTTTGAAGACATCATAATGAAACAAAACAAAACCAAACCCATCCTGCCCCTTCTCCTCCAACTCTGCAATTAATGGTCAAACACTGAATCCTTTTCCCCTAAGATCAAGAATAAAGTGAGAGGGGCACCTGGTGACTCTTTTGGTTAAGTGCCCTACTCTTGGTTTAGAATCAAGTCAGGATCTCGTGGTCCTGAGATCCAGAGCTTCATGCTCAGCATGGAGTCCACTTAAGATTCTCTCCCTCTCCCTCCCTCTCTACCCCTCCCTCTATACATGTGTGTGTGGGAGAACACTTTCTCGCTCATAAATAAATAAATGAACAGTCAAATAAATACATATCTTTGGGAAGAAAAGAATAAAACGAGAGCGTTTACTCTGATGTTTCCATTCAACATTTCTGATATATTTTCCATTTTTAGCATTCCTTTGGTGTTCTTTTTTTTTTTAAGATTTTATTTATTTATTTATTTATTTATTTATTTAAGAGACAGAGAGAGAGTGAGCATGAGAGAGGGAAGGTTAGAGGGAGAAGCAGATTCCCTGCTGAGCAGGGAGCCTGATGTGGGACTGGATCCTGGGACATCAGGATCATGACCTGAGCAGAAGGCAGTCACTTAAGCACCTGAGCCACCCAGGTGCCCTCTTTCTCTTTTTACAGCTTCTAACTCATTGCTGAAATTCCCTATATTTTCATGCATATTGCCCACATTTTCAGCTGGGTCTGTTAGCATTTTTCTTAGATATTTTGAAGTCCCTATCTAATAATTCCAACCTTTGAGCTATCTTTGGGTCTTCTGTTGATAATATTCTATTTTCTGTTTGGCCCCAAGCGTGTTTTCATGTTTCTTTGTGTGTCTCATAGTGTTTGATTGCAAAGAGGGCATTTTGCATAAAAGGATGCTAGACACCTTACCTTCTAAAAAGGTCACACTTCTTTTGCCATATTGCTAGAGTGGCACCTAAGTTAATATGGTCATCTGTTGTTGTTGAGTTGGTCTGTTGTTAATTTATTTAGCTTTTGTTTTATTCTCTTCACCACTGGCCCAGTGGCTGATCCAGAACTTTCCCTTTAATGGTATTTGGAGTCTAAGCCCTGGCAATATTCCAGAAATTTCTTGGTGCTTTACTGGTGAACCATCAGTTGTTTTTTTTTTTAAACTATGGATGATCTGTCTATTCTTTATATTTTGACTGCCAGCTTTTTGAGTTGCTGGGGAATTGTCTTTGTACTAGGTGAAGAACTATGGGAGAGGGTGGCATGTGAGTACAGATACACTTTGTGGCTGGGGCTTCTTTGAATTCTAGTGTGTAATTCCATATGGTGGTTGAAAGTTTGTTAAAAAGTTCTATTCATTCCTCCTTAAACCATCTGTGGTACATTTGTCCTCATTCTTGTCACGATGCCTGGGATATAAGCAGCTGTGGTCTTTTTTCTCCTATGAAGGGCTTTTTCATTTCTTGAATTAATTCACTTAAGTTTCTTTGTAACTTTAGATTTTTAATTGGCTTACAAATTATGATTTTGTGGCTGACTTGGTTTGCTTTGGTTGTTAGGGTAATAAGATGGACTTTTAACTTTTTATATCATAACCAGACATATTTTACATATGCTCCATTTCACCTTTCTGTCTGGAGTTGAATGCTTTGGTTATTAAGTTTTAATATTTCTTATCTAATAATGACATCATTTAAAACCATGGATTGACATCTGCGTTAAATTTATCTTATACCTCATAAGTTTTTATATGTAATGCTTTCATTGCCATTAATTTCTAAATATTATTAATTGCGGTTTTGATTTCAGTTCTTCCCAGGAGTACTTAGAAAGTGATGTTTGTGTGTGTGTGTGTGTGTGTGTGTGTGTCTGTGTCTGTGTGTGTGAGAGAGAGAGAGAGAAGGAGAAAGAGAATGTGAGTGAATGTTTAACTCTGGTTTTGTTATATTGTGATCAGACAGTATAGCCAAAATAATTGCTGCTTTGGGGGAGTCTTGGAGTTCTTTTTATGACCTTACACAGGGTACTGAGGTTGTCTGGCATACAGAGTACAACTAACACTTATTGAATGAATGAAAGAAGCTCTTGTTTCTGTTAAATGTTAACTGTGTACTTTTAAAGTGCTATTTGTGAAAGTTTGATCTATGCTATTATCTTATTCAGTTCTATTTTTTTCCATAATTGATCAATGAAAGACTAATCAATGTTGCTGCCCATAGGTTGTGTTGTCAGTTTCTCCTTGTATTTACTAAAAAATATTACCCTTGCACTGTTTTGTTGCTCTTAATTGTTCATGCTGGTTATACTTTTTTCTTATTATTTTTATATATTCTTTCCCTTGCTGACTATCTTTGTATTTTCATCACTTTGATATTGTTTAAGTTTTATATTACTTTTGTGTTTGGTAAATATTTTTACATTCTTTGTAAGCTTTTTTTAATGACACATTTTCTTTCTTTTTTTTTTTAAGATTTTATTTATTTATTTGACACAGAGAGAACACAAGTAGGCGGAGAGGCAGGCAGAGAGAGAGAGGAGGAAGCAGGCTCTCCGCGGAGCAGAGAGCCCAATGTGGGACTCGATCCCAGGACCCTGAGATCATGACCTGAGCCGAAGGCAGAGGCTTTAACCCACTGAGCCACCCAGGTGCCCCAAATGACACATTTTCTTAAGTGCAATTCTTATAAATGATGTGTGGTTGTGTTTTGTTTAAGGTTCAGTACTAGACACTTTTTAAATCCATTTTCATTTATTGCCATAATTGAGTTTTTTGACCACTACTCTCATATACATTTTCTATTTTTGATTCAGTCCTCCTCCCTGTCCCCTCACTCCTCCTCCTCTTCTTTATTTTTCATCTATCTTTTTCTATGTGGGTGACCTTTGTTATTGTTATTTTCATTTCTCTCCAGATTATTTTCAAATTTTATAGTATTTTGAATTTTACTAGTTTTTAACCTTTGATTTTGAAAAATGCTTGATCCTTTATTTTTATAATTGTTTAAGGTTAAAAAGCAAAGTAGCATTTCTTGACTGCTTGGTGAATCATGTAAAACATGTGTGTGACTTGACCAAAAATTCTAACAGGCATTTGATCTTCATTATTCTCATTACTAGTGCCAGTGCCATTACAGTGCCATTATTCTCATTACTAGTCCCAATTCCTACAAATAGATGAGCCTCTAGTCTTCATCTGTAGCATTACTAAGAGTGTTCATCTTTTTCTGAATTTTCATAGCTATTTTCTTTGGAAGTGGAATAAGGCCAATTCATGCATGCATCACCAGACAGATGCCATCTTTAGGAATTTGCCTCCATTAAAGTTTCTAATGGAGGTTGACAAAACATAGAAAAGCTATTGATTTTTCTTACTTATCTTTTATTTAGCTAATCTACTGAACTTCCTTATTAATTAGCATGAGTTTTCAATTGATTCCCTGTAATTATCACTTTATATAATTATATCATCTGGGAATAATGAAAATTTTGTATTCAATTTTCCAGATTTACTGTTTCTAAATTATCTCTCCTGTCTTATTTCACTATTAAGTATGATTTGGCTATTGCTTCAAAGTATACAGTTGCTGTGGCAGTCACTGCATTTTTTATGGATGTTCACAAACTAACTGTATAATAATGACAGTTATTGAATATTTAGATCTTGCCAAGTATCCACATCTATAGTTTTTATATTCTTTTATTCTGATCGAACATTGCCATTTCTAGTCATTTGGATCTTCTTTCTTTCAGGATATCTTTAACTTGGCTCTGAGATCATGCTTTTAAGTTCTTTAATACCTTAAGTTAGAGTTCATCTAAACCTAGTATTTTAACCTCATTTAGAATAGCTGCAGGCTCTCTTTTACTATAGCCTCACCTATGACATATTTCTGTACTTTCCGTAAAATGCTCGTGCTACTCTTCTATAAATTGAAATGTATGAAATATTCTTTAAATGAAAGTGGGCATCTATGGGGCACCTGGGTGGCTCAGTAGGTTATAGCCTCTACCTTTGGCTCCGGTCATGATCTCAGGGTCCTGGGATCGAGTCCCGCATCAGGCTCTCTGCTCCTCGGAGAGCCTGCTTCCTCCTCTCTCTCTCTCTCTGCCTGCCTCTCTGTCTGCTTGTGATCTCTCTCTGTCAAATGGATAAATTTTAAAAAAAAAGAAAAAGAAAATGGGCATCTATGGAGAATCCCCCTTAACCTACACATATGGGTTAATCTAATCTAAGCAGTCCCAATGCAGGCTTTAAAAAATAGATTCCTGTGTATTTTGGATGCAGTTGGCAAGTAAATAGGACCAACCAGTCCCAGGTCAAGAGATTGTTTTAGACAGGGCATCCTCCCTTGATTGGACTTGGCTGGCATTTAATGTGATAGTGGTGGCTCCATTTAGACAATGGTTCTACTGCTACTGAGACCAAATCTCATAAGAAAGCCAAAGCGATTCTTTAGGTTTGGGTTCTACCAGGGCATAGCACTCACATCTTTGGTTGGGGTTTATTTCTCTTTTAGTTTTGGCCCCCGCTCCCAGTACTTTTCATCAGCTTATTTCCACCAAGATTTCTCTACTAGAGGCTGGGGCTTAATTTGCCATTCCTAAACCTAATCCCTTAGGGGACATAGTTAATGATGTCTAGCTTCCCCTTCCTTAATAATAGGAGCTAATAGTCTCTAATAGAAGCCTTTCTCTCACCAATCTGTCTTTCCTTGTTGGTTAGAAGGAAACGTAGCATGATATAGTAGAGTCAGCTCTCATGGGAAGTTAAATTTCTCTTCACTAATGCTGACTCTCTTCCTCATTTTTTTGGAAACTGTTGGCAAATGTGGGCAGTAGATAAGGGGGTAATGAAGTATGTTAACAAGGAAAACCTGAGAAAATCAAGGACAGAATTGTAGAGCATTCATGTGAGGATAACAGGACAAATGCAGGTGGCCATGTAGAGGGAAAGGAAGTCTTAGTCTTTCCCCAGGTCACAGATGCAAAATGTTTCAGGGAATTCAGGTATTCAGATTTCTGCTCAATCATTTGAGCTAAATAGTATCCAAAGCTAAATTCTTTACTACTTTTGTTGATTAATTTTTCAGAAATTAGAGTTAGAAATTTGGAAGCTGCTGCCTTGGAGCTAATTCTGGGCCATAAGGAAGAATTGGTCAATGCACTAGACCTTGGTTGAGGGGGAAGGATTGCTGTCCTTCAAGTCCTCATGCAGTCCTGGAAGGGGACTAGTAGGCAGAAGCAGCTGCTTTAGTTTTAGAAAGGCAGATTCCATATAAGAGATAAGATGACCATATTCTTATGGCCTGAAAATAGAGAAAGAAAAAAAAAACAAACCTCTGAAGTTTGAGAGTTATCAAAGAGAAAATTTCAAATATGAAAGAAAAATATCTATGGAAGTAAAAAGAGATAGAAATGAGAGTGATGCTGCTGCTCATAGAGCTTTTTTTTTTTTTTAAAGATTTTATTTTTATTTATTTGTTTCTGTTAGAGAGAGAGAGAGAGCGCGAGCACAGGCAGACAGAGAGGTAGGCAGAGGCAGAGGGAGAAACAGGCTCCTTGCCGAGCAAGGAGCCCAATGTGGGACTCGATCCCAGGACGCTGGGATCATGACCTGAGCCGAAGGCAGCTGCTTAACCAACTGAGCCACCCAGGCGTCCCTCATAGAGCTTTTTGATGAGGTTTAACTATTTACAAAAGGCAAAGGAGATGTATAACTAAAGACTCATGTAAAAAATCAATAAGGTCCCATAAGAAAATTGTCAGAAAGGCCAACGATTGAGTAAGTTGAAATGTACAAATAGGCGAAAGCGGGCTAGGGGTTCAGTTTTCTGTGTAAATATGCCTGATTTGTTATCAACCCTAAAGACATGATGAGGGCCTCAAAGACCACTGGGATAGGTATCTCAGTATCATTGTAGTCCTGTCTTCTATTTTTTTTTTTTTCTCCAAACCTGCTTATTCTGCTCTCTTTTTTCTGTAGCTTGGCTGGATTCTGTCATCGTAATATAAACCCTTAGATCAGGACTTTATAAGCCTGCTGAATGGTTTTTTTTTTAAATCTATTTGCCCAGAAAGATTTTTTTAAAGCATTTTGTAGAAGTTTTCAATCATGCAAAAAGTAGAATTAATATAAATCCAACTATTTGCGTGTGGATATTGTTACCTCTTTATATATATAGAAAGGGCTAGACTAGTTTAAAGTTAATTATAGATCTAGAAGGACTTACCTAAATGTTATAACATACATTTCTAAATTTAAAAAAAGCACATATTCCTACAGAATAAGTGCAGTATCATAATCTCATCAAATAAATTTCACAACAAATCCTTGATATAATTTAGTACTCTATTTATATTCACATTTTCCCAGTTTCTTCCAGAATAACTATTTTCAGAAATCCAAAATACAATCAAGAATTACACATCATATGTAAATCTCTTAAATTCCTTTTAATCTGGGATAGCTCCATCCTTCCTCCATCCACCTTGCCCTAATATATAGACTTTTTCAAGATAGGCCACTTTTCTTTCTTTCTTTTTTTTTTTAAATATTTATTTATTTATTTATTTATTTGAGAGAGGGACAATAAGAGAGAGCATGAAGGGGGGAAGGTCAGAGGGAAAACTGACTCCCCATGGAGCTGGGAGCCCAATGTGGGACTCGATTCCAGAACTCTGGGATCATGATCTGAGCGGAAGGCAGTTTCTTAACCAACTGAGCCACCTAGGTGCCCAGGCCAGTTTTCTTATAGAAAACCTCATATTCTGATTTTTTTGGACTTTCCTTCATGATATCCATTATTCTCTATTCCTTGTATTTCTTCATAATGAAAAGTTACAAGTTAAAAGTTTGATTACAGTTAGTTTAAACATTTTTGGTTGCTGAAATCAGGAGGCAATCACTGATATCTAGTTATCCCATCTGGGCATTGTTTTTTTTTTTTTTTTTTTGGAAATCTCTTGGCTCCATGCTCTGCAGCTCAAGAGCACTTATGCTTATTATACCTGTCCATGTCTCAGCTCTTGGAGCTTTGGCCTAGTTATTATCCCATGAGACACACTTTCTGTCCCTAGCCTGTCACTCTCCTTGGGTAATCCCATCCACTTTTACAGATTTAACAACCACCTCCGAAAAGACCTTGAATGATTTATTTTCTATAGCAGGTAAAATTGTAATGTCATTCAGGGTAGATTAAATTCAATCTAGTTTAGAGATGAAACACTCTGTATTTACTGTATCTAAGCTGCTATTCTTGTGTCGTCTAACCTGTGATTGGATATGCCCCTTGGGTGGGGCATGCAGACTGAAGTCATTAATGTTTTTTGTTATTATTGGTATCTATTTCTATAACTAGACTAAAGAAAAATATATACAATCCTGCTCTTTAATGTTCCAGCTTCTTGAGTCCCTGGTTGAAATTGTAGTCTGTGGTTGAGCTACCTGTCAGCACCTTGATCCTCTGCAAGTGATAACTAAAACAACAATAGAAACTATGTTGCAAGGAGCACCTGTCTCTTTCATAATATATAGTATGATGCTAAATAAATTAAGAGAATGAGATGGAAAAAAAAATCCCCAACTTTATTCTCTCTGAACTTTCCTATCTGGGGCATACACATTTATGAGCAATCTGCTTGTTATAGCCTCTGATTTGTAACTATGGAAAATCAAATTATGTTTATGAAGATGTATGTTTGTGTTTGCCAGCTTCACGTTGGCAGAGTGACATAGACATGCAGGGCACATATTGTAGTATCCTCAGTATAAAATCAGGAAAGAAAACTTCATATGCCCAAGCATTTATGGAAATGTTCAGAAACATTTCTGTCAGCATTATTAATTGGCTCATTGTAGCCCTTTTTGAAGAATAACGTCATCTATCATTTCATTTCTCTAATTCTCATTTTGTCTGAATCAGGGTTGAGTGTTTGTTGGTTGGTTGGTTGGTTTTTGTTAAGCGCCAGATGGTAAAAATTTTAGGTGGTACAAGCCACATGGTCTCTGCCACAACTGCACGACTTTGTTGCTGTAGCACAAGGCAGTCATAGACAACAGGCAAATGAACGAGCTCGGCTGTGCTCCAATAAAACTTTATTTATAGACATTAAAGCTTTAATTTCTTTAATTTTCATAGGTCATTAAGTATTATTTTTCTTTTGATTTTTTCAAATAGATTTTAAAATGTAAAAAATATTCTTCGCTCACAGGCCATACAAAAGCATATAAAAATGCGGGCAGGCTGGATTTGGTCTGTGTAGTTTGGCCTGGGTTTTTTAGCAACCCCTGGACCAAGTCTTCTATTTTTCGATCCTTATCTATTTCTCTTTCTACCTTTCCTTCTCCCCCTCTCTCTCTCTTTTCTTCCTCTCACATATGTATACATATTGCACAATTGTTCAGTTTTTCACAGTTTTAAAGGATAATCGTGTGACATTGTGATTTGTAATAAAAAGAAATCTGTGTTTGGTCTTTGTCTGGCTCTTGGCACACAGTTCCTAAAACCCCTGGAATTTCCCAAGTGTGGAGAGGATCACATTGTCCTTTGTTATGTTAGTGAAGTGACTTTCTGGAAAGCCCCTAGGTAACCTAAGGATGGTGGTGAGGGGATTGCCAGGGGAACCAACCCTTAGATTAGAGGATGAGAATTTTCAGTCTCACCCCTGACCTCCTGGGAGAAGAGAGGGGTTGGAGTTTGAGTGTATCATTGATAATCAATGATGTAATCAATCATGTCTCTGTAATGAAGCCTCCATAAAAATTCAAAAGGTCAGGAGTCAGATACCTTCTGGGTTGGTGAACACATGGAAACTTGGGTAGAGCAGCCCAGAAGGAGAGAGCATGGCAGCTCTGTGC
>ML098736.1:0-13224 GCA_003697995.1 Taxidea taxus jeffersonii | reverse complement strand
TCTTGGGGTGCCTGGGTGGCTCAGTGGGTTAAAGCCTCTGCCTTCGGCTCAGGTCATGATCCCAGGGTCCTGGGATCGAGTCCCGCATCGGGCTCTCCGCTCAGCCGGAAGCCTGCTTCTCTTCCTCTCTCTCTGCCTACCTCTGTACCTACTTGTGATCTCTGGCTGTCAAATAAATAAATAAAATCTTAAAAAAAAAGATTTTATTTGACATTTATTTGACAGCCAGAGATCACAAGTAGGCAGAGAGGCAGGCAGAGAGAGAAAGGGGGAAGCAGGCTCCCTGCTGAGCAGAGAGCCTAATGTGGGGCTCAATCCCAGGACCCTGAGATCATGACCTGAGCCGAAGGCAGAGGCTTTAACCACTGAGCCACCCAGGCACCCCTTGAATTTGAATTTGAAAGTGCTAAAAGTTAGAGTTTGCCTGTCGTTTTCTCAATTTCTCCCCTATTGACATTTTGGGCCAGATAATTCTTCATTGTTTCCGGGGTCTGTCCTGTGTCTTATAGGATGTTTAGTAGAATCCCTGACCTCTAGCCACTAGATGACAGCAGCATCCCCCTCTTATCCAGTTAGGACAAAAATGTTGCTGCATGCTACCAAATGTCCCCTGGGTGGGACGGAATTGCCCCTGGTGGAGAACTACTGGTTTAATGGGTAAGTATTCATTCCTGCCAAGATGAAATACTCCTATTGCTCAGATCTGACAAACTAGAAGCTTAGCAATGCAGATTAGTGAATATGCAGTAATTCCCGCCATACTAGTTAGCTAGTATGCCCCAAATACGTGAAATGCCACCAAAGGAATATTGTTAACCTGATGACTTGCCTAAGACATCTTGCCAGCCATTATTCACCAATTTCTAGTGAAAGGTTCATATTGAGCAGTACACTCAGTTTAAATATCACACACCTGACAATAGCTAGTGGCCCACAATGTTCATCTCTTCCCTAATTAGCTGGTTAAAATGAGACTGTCCTAACATCAAACATTTCCCTCCACTGAACTGCCTAGAATTATGCAAGTGAGGCCACATCACCCCATTTTCAAATTCCTCCCAATGAATGGATTTAATGTGTTTCTTTCTTTTTTTTTTTTAACATGTTTCTTTCAAAGAAACAGACTGGCATATCAGAGTTCTCCCAAATTTACAAAAAATAATTGAATTTTATACTTTAAACAGGTGAATTTTTGGAATGTAAATCACATCTCAAAAAAATCTGTTTTAAAAAAAAAGTTTCTGTAGGAAAACAATGCCTCTTTGGTCTTTCATCTGCTTTTTTTGTTTTTCTTTTTTTTTTTTTTCTGCTGCTGATGAGATTAGCTATTCTAAGCATCCCTTCAATGCTCAGACCTCGGAAAAGACATTTACTGATGCAGAGATAACTACTGGGCCAGCACAGCTGCCATTAGGTTAGGGCACTATACAGTTCTTCTATTCCTTAAAATATCCATAGTGGTCTGTGTCCGATTGCTAGGGCATGGGTTGGAGTTGTAGCTGCTGACTGTACCTCTTAGAGTTTTCGTCAAATACTGTTCCCGTTGTCTGGACAGTACAATTTGCACTTACGTACCTACATAGGACAGAAGAAAATGAAGCCCATCTTCTGTGAGTGATTTATTCTGCCACAACTTTTGACAATTTTATCCCATATCAATCTTTGTGTTTAGTCCTGGGAATACAAAGATAATCAAGACTGCCCTTGCCTTTGGAGAGTTTTTAAATTTTATTTAAGAAATCCAACTGGAACACTTGTAGAAGAGGTTCTAGATTCTGATATGCTAAAATTTACATTGTAAAGCAAATGCAAAAAAAATCAGAATTTATTATCTGTTATTTAAAAAATCCTGAAATCTGAACTTCAATAGAGGAAACCGAGATGCTGCATTGTGTATTTCTCAGAGCGAGTCCAGAAGGAGAACAGGGGTGGAGGGTGGACAAATTATTCAAGGAGGGGAGAAGTTCCCCGCAAAGTCCCACCCTCCCTGGTGACTCAGGTCTTCCCTCTGTGCATCTCTTTTTCTCTCCATGTCATTTCCATCCTCTCGTGGTAGAAGCAGCACCCGTGACCTTGGTCAATAGGGTCCAGTTTCCCCATTAAGAGCACAGTAGAGAATTAACACATGATCTACGTAAGTTATGGAACTCAAGTCAATAATAACTAAGTGAGGGCAAAGCAGGTTTCTGCAAGTTCCATTCATTTTATAGAATTCTTATCGAAGATCATGCCACTGTGCCTCGGGCACTCTATAGGGCTCTGTTCTGAGTGATAGGAGAGGAAAAGAGCAAAGTCTTTGACTTCTGGAACCTTCTAGATAATTGGCCAGGTTTTCTATTCACCTGCCCTTTGTGGACATGGCTTTAAAAATAAATGCTATTTTATAGGTCTCTAGGGGAGGGAGGGAATGTCACTGTGGAGCCTGGTTCTTGAACTTAAGTATACCTAGAGCTCCTGGTAAAAGAAGAAGGGGGTCAGGAAAGAGTGATAAATGAGTCAATGAATATGTTGCCTACTTGAAGATAAAAATAGGTCACCCCAAATCCTAGCATTTTTGTACTTTTTCATATTCTAATATATATTTTTTTCATTTTATCCCCAAATCAAGCCAGAGTAAGGTGAGGGGGGCAATGATCCCAATCTTATTTTAGACAGACCTTCAGAGACCCAAGACCACACATTTAGCTGGTAACAGAGGGAGTGACAAACCTATGTGGACTTTATAGTCTGAAGTTTGTGTTCCTAGTAACAACAGAAAAATGGATGAGGGGTCTAACATGCACAGAAAGTTCCAGGGCTCTGGAGAGATTTGGTAGGCCAAAGAGAAAGTCCTACCATTTCTTCCATTGCAGTGGAAAAGCCAGCAAGAAAATCCAGCACACTAGTGGCAGCTGGAAAGCTGGCAGGTCCCTCAAGAGGACTGTAAGCAACGTCCTAGGCCAAGAAGATGGATGGGGCCCATTTATGCACCAAAGGCTGACGCACAGATGGCATCCTGCCCAGTTAGACTGCCCTTTCTTCAAACATGTCATTGACAGATGAGTATCTACATGTTTTTGTTTAAAAAAAGACAACAAGAAAAAAAGAGAGAGAGAAAGAAAAAAAGAAGAAGAAAGCAAAAACAAAACAAAACAAGCAACTCTTTCTGTCTCAAATAGACACAGAGAGCCAATGAACACGAGAATGCCAGATCAGGCCTGAGAGCAGCATGGGCCTTTCAAAGTCATCCTCGATACCTGTTTACAAAGTTGTACACCTTTCTTTCCAGAGACATTTCGATTTAACACAAGGATTTCATTGAAACCCCAAATTACTGCCAGTTGGCTATATGCCTTCTGCTGTGGGAGGCACACTGGTGGGGGCAAGCCTGCTCCCATATTCAGCTTCCCTTGCCAAAACAAGGCTTCTTCCCCAATTAAAATGACCTTTTTTATTTTAGAGGAGTAAACAATGTCTACTTAACTTGAGGAAAATACACAGAAGAAAGTTACCGAACCTAATCACACAGTGACATGATGGGTGAGTCAGAGTCAACAGCATCTGTGGGGAGAGCTGGAGAGGCCACTCTGCTCTTGGAGACAGAAGGGTCCTCCTGAGGTCATTGCCTTCATGGTGCCGCATCCCCGGCGGCCTTCAAGAGCAGACCGATCAAATCTGTTTTACTTGCATCTACCAAATGCACGCTTCAAAAGAAGGCTAATCACCACCAGTTTTGAAACTATTAAATACAGTTTTTTGGGTAACCTTGTTTCTTTGTCTTGCTCTGTAATTATCTTCTGAAGATGGGGACTCGTTGATACTCACTGAGTAGCAGTAAACAGCAGGATGTCTCTTCCACCCACTCACGGTTGGCCAAAGCGTGTCTCAGGACCTGCCTGTGGTCTCTGGGCAGCCATGTCACTCCCCAGTAGACCAGTTTAGATCAGCAAACCATCTGGAAAACTCGTGTTCTTCTCCACACTACATGCACAGTACCAGGCTGAGTTCCCATTTCACCCATACTCAGCCAGACATTTATGAAATAATAGGTGTTTGGAAACATTTGAGCTGGGTTTGCCAGCCTGGACCAGGGTGGCTGGGCTGGGAACGGTGATCTTACAGCCCACACAGAACATTCTTCATGATGACTGAGTGAAAAATCTAAGGAAAATGTTTTCAGAAAATTCCAAACAGACGCACAGTCACTTTGGTCAGACCATGTCTTTGACAGCTGCTGCAGGAGTGGCCCTGATCCAAGGAGATAACGAGCCTCCAGAACTAGCGGGAAGGGTCACCCTTGGGGTAAGCAAGGCTCACCTCCTTTGAGCAAAAGTAAACCCTACTGAGTTAAATGATCCCGTCTCCTACTTTCTTCTTCAAGGAGATGCTAGGTGACAAAATTTGAAGACAGCTGTCATGAATCCCATGTCCTTATCTCCTGGCTGATTAGTTACAGGTCTGTCTAGTTCAAGAGGCTATACAAGTCAGATACATAAGACCATCTTCCTTCCCATATCCAATGAGCCAGGAATAACCAGGGCAACTGTCCCCAGATCTCTCAATCCCTACTAATACAATTATGATGCATAGGCTGAGTCAGAAATAAAGTGGGGTAAGGAGCCCAGTGTTTCCCAGCCAGAGAACAACCACTTCAAACATCTCTGCTCCATTTGTAGTCCTTCCCACAAATATTCACAGTGTGCAAAGACACAATAGCTGATGTTCAATGTCCCCCTACAGTACAGCTTATTGAGGGAAGCTGCCCAAAAACAGAACAACCCCCTTTGGTAAATCTAACCAACATCAGGATGGTGCTTGGGGGGTCTTGCCCATCCTGTCCACCAACCAATGGTTCCACCAATATCAGAAATAGACGATGAGCCGGACAGACTTACAGACTCCATTTTTGTCATCACCTGTCCTCCAAGGAACACTTGGGGCAGTTTCGGACCCTTTAGGCCAAAAAGTCAGCAACGAAAGCCCCCAGCCACCACAGACATCTACTGTCACCCTTGAGAGTGAAAGAGATGGCAAAAGCCAGAGACAGGATTTCTTTGACAACTCAAGACTACCTCATGAAACGTTTTGACTTTCTCCTGGTCCCAAACCTGGCCCTTGCAGATACATCTAACTCTAATTCCTTAGCAAGAGGAGAGGGGTGAAAATCTCAGGCTCTCCACAGAAGGCACATTTCAGCTCTGGAGCTTACATTAAATGAGCATGCTGCCTACATTCAAGAAATTCTCCTCTGCGTGTAGCAATAGTTTCTTGCTGGCTCAGAGTTTAAGAAGAAGGGTGCTGGGAAAGATTCCTGACACAGCCTGTTGTCAGAACCTGGAACTGGCAATGATGACACCAAGCTAAGGAAGAAGTAATTTTTCATCTTTGTTTCCTTTCAAAACTTACTCTGTGAAGAACGGACACACGGCATGGAAGTAGTTGATTGGCCAGATCCAATGGAGGCCGTTCTTATTAAATTAATTGATTAAAATCCATCCCTTACCTGCCACTACAGGAGATTTCCGTTCATCCAGGAGCTGGATGGAGGTACTCGCTGTCACCACGTTGCTTTTGTTGACTATTCCTGAAAGAAGAGAAACCATCACGACAAAACTAGAGAGAGTCACGTGCACAGGTTAAGAGAATAATCATATTGGCCTACGGTCACCAACTCAGCCAGAGGGTACTGGTGCTTGGTTCCCAGAACCCAGAGTAAGCCAACTCTGTGAGGTCATAGGTGTTGTGTAGATAGTCCTTCCTGTTGAAGGAATTAGTGTACCGAGTTCTGAACACAGCAGTGGATGGGGGGTGTCCAGCCTCTTCACATCAAAATTATTACGCACCCTTGGAGGGAACACATCTTTTTATGATTTGTGGTTCCTAATTATGGTGTTTACTCTTGGCAGTGACATATTTACATTGCCTCTCTGAATACAGCCGCGGAGGGCTACATGAGATAAGGTTTTGAAATGGTTCCACGCGTCGGGAACTTCAGCTCTCATTTGTTGGTTATGACTTTACTGACTTATAAACTTCTAATTTCAAGCTCAGTTTTTCTTAACAAAACCCATTCCAATCAGAGATAGACTCAGAAAGCCATCCCCATTTCAAACTTTTATTAACGTGTTAACAATATGGCATTACTACTAAGAGATTTTCATTCAGTAACAATGATTCTAATACCCATAAATTAAAAGACACTGAGCAGAAATTTCAAACCCTCGGGTTAATAATTGTTAGTACAATGCTGGCCTTATAAAAGGTTTTGAGGAATGGAATCCAATTGAATTGGGAAACAGGGAGAAAGCAGACCTGAATCTGAATACACTTATGACCAAAGCAATTGAGAATTTTCTCCTGGCTCATGTCTAAGCAGTAATAAAGACTAGTTTCTTTTCCAATGCACACAGGTAATCGACACACAGTAGAAAAAAATGAGGAGGAGCCCCACCACAACACTTGAACTTGATGTTCAACATCCTCTCCAAATCCAAAGGAAGAATGAAATCTCCTAAGATGTTAAGTCATCCTTAACTTTACCATGAACAAGGTAAATTCCTTTTGATTATAAAATTTCATTGAAAGTTCAATGAAAATCCCACTTGCCAAAAACCAACTCTACACCAGTCCCAATTAACCAGAATTTGTTTTTCTCAGATGTAAGTTTCTATAGGGAAAATGGTGAAAAGTAATAAAGCAAACATACACAGGGCTGATCGCTCATAACTCTTATTTCCCAAGGCTCCTTCTCCCTGTCCAGCTTGGAGCAAAACCCATCCTGTGAGAAAAAGGATAACTTGATGCTTCCAACCCAATTCTAGCAAGCCAAGTTCTATCTTTTCTTAGAAGATCAAGAAAGAGAAAGTATCATGACATTACATGATAAAAGAAGACCTGGATAGGTTTGCAGCAGAATGAGAAAGTTCACTGTCTCTCAGTTGATATTTTTGACAATAAAGCATCATACAAACAAACACAAGGAAAGAGCTTTAGTCACCTGGACATTTGTATATGAGAACACACACGTGTGTGGGTGTGGGTACAAAGGAGTAGACTCCAAGAATCTCAATCCTGGAAAGAAACTAAGAGATAATCTCCTCTAAAATTCCACCTGCTCAGGGAATTTCTACAATAACATTTACCCTTTCCTTGAACAGCTTCATTGATGACCCTCTTCCTAATGAGTCCATTCACCTAATTACTTGAGAATTCTTGTCAAAATGTCTTCTGCACATTTTGAAGGCGCTCTTTCTGAAGATGTGTTCATTCATGGAAATGAGTGATGCTAAGAATCAGGGAGGGGACTTTGACACTAAGCATTAGGGTTGATTTAGGAATGTTTGCAAAAGACTAAGTTGAGAGGCTCTAAGATAAAACATAAGTGTAGTTTGAACTGTCCAAAGCAATCCAAGCTAATAGAACTAGGTCTTATCCACCTCCGAAGTTACTACAAAGCATAGTCAGAGTCTTACAGAAAATGGGCACCAAAAAGCATCAGCTATGTGAGACAAGAAAAAGCCAAGTGCAATTAAAAACTATTTTCAGTTTGTCTTGCTTCTAAGCCTGGTTGAAATAAAATGGTGTTCAGTTCTTATTTGGAGGGAGGCAACCTTAATTTTTTATATATATATTATAAAATCTCAGGACTAGAAAAATCACTGGCTATGTGCTTTTCCTTGGTCATAACACTCTGTCAGGAAAGCACAAGGCTACACAATCTCTTAGCCTTCCCTCCTGCATGTGGATCTGAATCAATTTAGTTTCTGATGGGGGAATTGTGGGCCTCCAAAGTAGTGTGACTCACTGAAGGTTCTGGCAAAGGATGTTATGCCTGCCTGATCTTCTCTAAGTGGGGCCATGACAAGATTAAAAAAAATCTACTGAGATGTCTGTACTCAAATTCCACACAGTAAAAAAATAACCAGTCCTACTTCCTAAAACACTCTGCACACTCTAGTTAAGCAAAAGCTCCATTTTACTTGGGGTCGTTATACTTATGGGACAGGTCGATGGTTCACTGCTAGGCCAATATTCAGCATTCACTGTCAAGATAGAACTTGCCTCGCTCCAGCATTCAGACAGCTCCCCTACACCCTGCATGCAATGCCTTGGTCAGCAGGACCAGACAGACAGACCCCCACCTCCAACAAGGACACCCACCTGTGCTGAATGGGATGGAGTAGACAAAACTCCCAGGAATTTGCTCAGCAGCTCTGCGGTACCAGAGAGGGAAATGGTCTGCATTAAAAATGTTCTCCTTGTCTCCAGCTTTCAGGAAGTCCCTTGAGAAGGAAAGGAATAAGAACACATCAAAGAGCCACAGATAACCCAATTTAAAAATGAGCAATGTACCTGCATAAACAATTTTCCCAAAAAGACATACAAATGGCCAACAAATACACAAAAAGATGCTCAACACCACTAGTCATTAGGGAAATGTAAATCAAAAGCACAGTGAGATATCACCTCCCACCTGTTCGGATGCTGTCATCAAAAAGGTAAGAGACAGCACGTGTTGGCAAAGGTGCAGAGAAAAGGGAACCCTCGTGCACTGTTGGTGGGAATGGAAACTGGAGCAGCCACTGTGGAAAACAGTATGGAGGATTCTCAAAAAATTAAAAATAAGACTACCATCTGATCCAGCCATTCTGCTGCTGGGAATACATGCAAAGGAAATGAGAACACTAACTTAAAATGATATTGGCTGCTTATTGCAGCATTATTTACAACAGCCAAGATAGGGAAACAGCCTAAGTGTCTCTTGATGGATGAATGGAAAGAGAATGGTGGTACGAATACACACAATGGAGTATTACTCAGCCATAAAAAATGATAAAGTTCTACCATTTGCAACTACACGGATGGAACTTGAAATTACATGAAATAATCAGACACAGAAAGACAAATCCTGTATGAGCTCACTTATACGTGGAAATAGAACAAAAAGAATCAAAACAAACAAACAAAGAAACAAACAACACCAAAAACCCCCACCAAATTCAGAAAAAGAGATCAGAGTTGTGGTCACCAGAGGCAGGGAGTGGGGGCAAGGGGAATTGGGGGATGGGGGTGAGAAGATCCAAGCTTCCAGGGATAATGCAGGTCGGTCCTAAGGCTGTCATGCCACACAGGGACTATAGCTAACACGGCTGCAGGACCCACAGTCAAGGTGTGAAGAGACTAAATCCTAAGAGTTCTCATCACAAGGGGATTTTCCTCCTGTTCGTTAATTTATCTTCATGAGATATGTTAAATCAACCTACTGTGGTAATAATTTTACCATATACATAACCCAAACCATCAGGCTGTACATCTGTAAGTTTTACAGTTGTGTTTGCCAATTATTTCTCGATAAAACTGGAAGAGAGGAAAGGGAAGGGAGATGAGGAGAAGAGGAGGGGAGGGAAGGGAGAAGGGGGAGGGGGAAGGGGGAGGAGGAGGAAAGGAGGAGGGAAGGGAGAGGAGGAAGTGGAAGAGGAAGAGGAGGAGGCGAGTTGTGGGGGGGAGGATCCTGGCATCACTCAGCAAGGAAAAGCCAGATGCTGATGCATCCCAGCCACCTTTGTTGGGTAAAAATGGTGTTGGCTTCCAGAACCCTGGAACTGCCTTTCCCAGTGCAGAGGGAACCTAACACCGTGCACCCCAAATTACTCAAATACCTTGTAGAGCTCCAGCAATCAGACTGCCAGCGGGGGAAATGATTTTTCCTAGTATATCCAGTGAACTGACTATCTTAGCATCTAAAACAAGCAAACAAAGAAAGCCTCCAGAAATCATATCCGAAGATAAAGGAAGTCGGAAAGCTCTGTCTTGCCTTAAAATTCACACGTGATCACATATCCTTGGGAAGACCAACTTCTTAAGTAGATTTTTCCTTTTCTTAGAAAAAGTGTAACAGAGATAGGAGTTGGCCATGTAAAGATCCTTGATCCCTTCCTTCCTCCCTGACCTACTCTCCAGACACACATACAGTAGGACTCAGGGGAGGAAGGAACTGCCCAGCTAGCCCACAGTCTGCAGAGGGCTTGCAGGAAGGGAGGACAATCAGGGGACAACGTGTATGCAGGGAAAAGGCCACTCATTGCATCAGAAATGGCACTACTTTCTATCTAGCATTTGGCAGTGTGGAGTTGGATCACACAGGCAATGGAGACAAGTACTCAAATATTCCACATTGTTACAGCATAGTTGAATTTATATGCTAAGTTACAATTATTTGGTTCTTGGAAACGGCTTGAATTGGCTTCTAATTCAGGAAAGCATTCTGTAGTTTTAGGGTACGGCCAACCAGTGATCCCTTGATCTCTTCCTAAGATGCAAAGCTCATTCCCAGAGGAAACCCATACCTTTGGAAGCCATCCTTAAAGTTCTTAGCATGGAGTATGTCTCCTTTTAACTTGCACTATTATGTTCTAATTCTTCTCTAAGGGCAGAGACCTTATTTTTCTTGACATTTCCAGGGCCTGGCATTCATCAGACACTCATTGTATGCTTAATGATCACATGATAAATCAAATCTTGTATTCTGCTCAAGTATTCAAAGCGGTCCGCTACATCTTTTCTAAACAAGATTTCTCAGCTCTTTCAAATTTCCTCATCTGTATGGCCATGTTCCCATGTAGAGGCTCTCTGCTGTCGTTCAGAAGGCCATCTGTGGAGTCGTGAGCGGGGCTGAGATGGTGCACAGACCTGAATTATTCAGAGTGCGGGGCGTGGGAAATCCCAGGACTGAGGTTATAGATCAGCTCCTCCTGGCACTGGTCTGTTCAGTGGTAATGCTTTCTGATCCTAAAATCCATAGGACTCACAAATACTGAAATGTAAGCTTTTGCATTTTTTTTCTTTAGACATGAGATTCTTCCTAAACCTGACTTGGACAGGTGTGTGAAGGAGACTTCCCTAGCCCCAGGAAGAAGGGACAGCTGCCTCCCACACCGCACCATGGCACTACCATGCATTTTCACTTGTGATGGTCCTGTTCAATGACGGGATGCATATAACCACGGGGAGGAAGGCACCCTTCTCATTCAGCAGTTAACGGGTGCCACAGGGGGCCCTTTTCCAGGCCCGGAAGGTGGAAAAATAGCTTACACTGATGTGCACATTTGAGGACAGCAGGTGATAGGCTTGGAACACTGCATAATGAGGGCCCAGTGCTTGCCGCCCAGGACCAGACCCTGCTGGCACCCAGGGCGGCAAGCGGGAGTCTGCAGTGCTCCATCTCCATTGGCTTTGGTGTTAATAGCAGAGGGTCTGGTTGCCAGGAAACCTTGTGGGTTCCTGGCAACTACAAAGCAGTGATTCATCTGGGGAGGATGAAAGCCTATTCTGGATACTAGGGGGTTTTGTGGTATTGTGTGAGACAGGTCTAGGTTTTAGGCACAAGTGAATGACCTTGAGTGAGTCACCTGGGTCAGTTGCTGAGTCTCCGAGCCCCATTTCCTCACGTACAAGTTGGGAAGAATAAATACACTTACCACGATTCTATCAGAGTTACAGAATACAGGCTAGAAACTGAAAATGGCTCCCACGAGTATATGGGATTCTCAGAGCTCAGGAGCTTCTTGCATTCTCTATGGTTCACAAGGAAGGTATGAAGCAGTCATCGCTTAGACTCAGAACTCTGGGAGGAGCAGAATCACTCTACGGAGGCTGACATCGCTGCATCTACATGTGTCCTATACGTGCTCTAAGAGGCCAGGTTGAAGGCACAAGATTCACTGCTAACATGGGCAAGTACAGGGGCCATGAGCGAGAATCAATGTGCTTCTAAAAGCAGGTGGTGGTGGAGATGGAACCATGGTGTAAGGGACTGATGCTAGGACGAGTTAGTCCTGGGGCGGGGCTTCATAGTCTCTAGTCCTCCCCACCCCCATCACCTTGCACTCTTTTCTGTATGCCTTCTTTGAAAACACAGAACATCTAAAAGCTTTCTAGCCCTGGCTAAGAGTGTATCTGAATGGATGGGTCTTAACAAATGTCATTTGCCATTGGGGTGGCACAGTTGGTTAAGTGTCCAGCTCTTGATTTTGGCTCAGGGTTGTGAGATCAAGCCCCACATCAGGCTCTGTGCTTGGTGGGGAGTCCACTTAAGTTTCTCTCTCCCTCTCCCACTGCCCCACCCACCCCTCATGCTGGCATTCCTCTCTTTCTCTCTCTCTCAAATAAATAAACCTAAATTTTTAAAAATGCCATTAGGGTAGACAGGCACAGGACCCTAAGACAATAGAACTTGATTCCATTGTGTCTCTATATGAATATATATGGATACAGAGAGGCACAATATGCCACAAGATGCCTCCATATGAACCAATGGTATCAGTTTCTTGAAGACAGAAAATGATCTCATCCATCCAAATATCCAATACTACTCACTCCGGGTCACAATAGTGTCACAGGGAGCAGAGCTAACCTATTCCTGCAGGTATTTTTAGCTTCTCAACATGGCTCTACATCTATAGTTTTTTTGATGCTCACAAGAACCCAGGCAGATCACCACTGCCATTTCTCAGAGGCAAACCAGTGGGCTGAGCCAGGTGCTTCCCCCAACAGTCCTGAGTGTGACCTACTGGACAGACTAACAAGGTGTTCTATTTTGTTGTGGTGGTTCTTCTTCTGGCTTGTCTGTTTTAATCTCAAGACAAACAACAGCCTTTCTCTTGAGCATGAGAAAGTCAGTTTCTGTGCCTCCTACTGTCTCTCTAGGTCCCAAAAGGAGAAGGTGATGCATATATTGACACTGCTAGTCCTTCTAAGAACTTGCCCTCTGGAAAAACAATGGGGCGGGGCTAAAGGGCTAAAGAGGGCTTGGAAAAAATCGAGTCACAACTGCAGCCAACCTCCTAAATGACAAATCTGAGACCCTTAGAAAGAGTCCTTGAGCAGGAATTGAAAGCCAGGTCACAAACCATCTCCAGATCTACTGATACACCATTTACCAGACTTGGTTTATAATCTCATGTGGTTGCAGTCGGGGTCTCAGCTAAGAGGCAGAGCACTGCTGAATGGGGCTTGTTGGGACAGGAGCACCTCCTGCTTGGGTTTCCATGGGGCCAGCGCCTTTCAGATCGGTGGTCAACCTGTGGCTTGGTTATTCACCCCCCAGGTATCCATAGGTCAGGGTGTGTGAGGTCCTATGGCGATGTCTAAACCCTCCCATCCATACTTGGCAAACTTTCTGAATCTTGGACTAGATTTGTCCCTGGCCTAAAACTGCCTCTTACTTCAGAGGGAAAAAAAAAAAAA
>ML098735.1:0-15923 GCA_003697995.1 Taxidea taxus jeffersonii | reverse complement strand
TATTCTCCTGAAACTGTTCCAAAAAATAGAAATGGAAGGAAAACTTCCAAACTCATTTTATGAGGCCAGCATCACCTTGATCCCCAAACCAGACAAGGATCCCATCAAAAAAGAGAATTACAGACTAATATCCTTGATGAACACAGATGCAAAATTCTCACCAAAAAACTAGCCAATAGGATCCAAAGTACATTAAAAGGACTATTCACCACGACCAAGTGGGAATTATTCCAGTGCAGCAAGGTTGGTTCAACATCCACAAATCAATCAATGTGATACAATACATTAACAAAAGAAAGAACAAGAACCATATGATACTCTCAATAGATGCTGAAAAAGCATTTGACAAAGTACAGCATCCCTTCCTAATCAAAACTCTTCAAAGTGTAGGGATAAAGGGCACATACCTCAATATTATCAAAGCCATCTAAGAAAAATCCACTGCAAGTATCATTCTCAATGGAGAAAAACATAGAGCTTTTCCACTAAGGACAGGAACATGGCAGGGATGTCCGTTATCACCACTGCTATTCAACATAGTACTAGAAGTCCTAGCCTCAGCAATCATACAACAAAAATAAATTAAAGGCATCCAAATCAGCAAAGAACAAGTCAAACTATTGCTCTTTGCAGAAGATATGATACTATATGTGGAAAACCCAAAAGGCTCCACTCCAAAACTGCTAGAGCTTGTACAGGAATTCAGTAAACTGTCAGGATATGAAATAAATGCACAGAAATCAGTTGCATTTCTTTACACCAACAACAAGACAGAAGAAAGAGAATTTAAGGAGTCAATCCCATTTACAAGTACACCCAAAACCATAAGATACCTAGGAATAAACCTAAACAAAGAGGCAAAGAATCTATACTCAGAAAACTGTAAAGTACTCATGAAAGAAATTGAGGAAGACACAAAGAAATGGAAAAATGTTCCATGCTCATGGATTGGAAGAATAAAGATTGTGAAAATGTCTATGCTACCTAAAGCTATCTACACATTTAATGCAATGCCTATCAAAATCCCATCCAATTTTGTCAAAGAAATGGAACAAATAATCCTGAAATTTATATGGAACCAGAAAAGACCTCGAATAGCCAAAGGAATATTGAAAAAGAAAGCCAAAGTTGGTGGCATCACAATTCCAGACTTCAAGCTCTATTACAAAGCTGTCATCATCAAGACAGTATGGTACTGGCACAAAAACAGACACATAGATCAATGGAACAGAATAGAGAGCCCAGAAATAGACCCTTAACTCTATGGTCAACTAATCTTTGACAAAGCAGGAAAGAATATACAATGGAAAAAAGACAGCCTCTTCAACAAATGGTGTTGGGAAAATTGGACAGCCACATGCAGAAAAATGAAATTGGACCATTTCCTTACACCACACATGAAAATAGACTCAAAATGGATGAAGGACCTCAATGTGAGAAAGGAATCCATCAAAATCCTTGAGGAGAACACAGGCAGCAACCTCTTCGACCTCAGCCACAGCAACTTCTTCCTAGGAACAATGCCAAAGGCAAGGGAAGCAAGGGAAAAAATGAACTATTGGGACTTCATCAAGATCAAAAGCTTTTGCACAGCAAAGGAAACAGTCAACAAAACCAAAAGACAATTGACAGAGTGGGAAAAGATATTTGCAAACGACATATCAGATAAAGGGCTAGTATCCAAAATCTACAAAGAGCTTAGCAAACTCAACACCCAAAGAACAAATAATCCAATCAAGAAATGGGCAGAGGACATGAACAGACATTTCTGCAAAGAAGACATCCAGATGGCCAACAGACACATGAAAAAGTGCTCCACATCACTGGGCATCAGGGAAATCCACTAGGCATCAATCCAATCCAAGTTTCAGAACCAAACTGAGTGACAGGAATCAAGCTGTGGTTAGTGTGGTAAAGTCCAACATACAGTCAAAGCACTGAGATTTTTTAAATAAGAAATAATGAAAGAAGACATCCAGATGGCCAACAGACACATGAAAAAGTGCTCCACATCACTGGGCATCAGGGAAATACAAATCAAAACCACAATGAGATACCACCGCACACCAGTCAGAATGGCTAAAATTAACAAGTCAGGAAATCACAGATGCTGGCGAGGATGCGGAGAAAGGGGAACCCTCCTACACTCTTGGTGGGAATGCAAGCTGGTGCAACCACTCTGGAAAACAGCACGGAGGTTCCTCAAAAAATTGAAAATAGAGCTACCTAATGACCCAGCAATTGCACTACTGGGTATTTACCCTAAAGATACAAACGTAGTGATCCGAAGGGGCACGTGTACCCGAATGTTTATAGAAGCAATGTCCACAATAGCTAAACTATGGAAAGAACCTAGATGTCCATCAACAGATGAATGGATAAAGAAGAAGTGGTGTATATATATACAATGGAATACTATGCAGCCATCAAAAGAAATGAAATCCTACCATTTGCGACGACATGGATGGAACTAGAGGGTATTATGCTTAGTGAAATAAGTCAATCATAGAAAGACAGCTATCATATCATCTCCCTGATATGAGGAAGCGGAGATGCAATGGGGGTGGGGGTTAAGGGGGTAGGAAAAGAATAAATGAATCAAGATGGGATCGGAAGGGAGACAAACCAAAATAGACTCTTATTAAAACAAACTGAAGGGGGTGGGGGGAGGGGGGTTGGGAGAAGGTGGTGGGGTTACATTATATGTTTAAATAAAAATAAAATAAAAATTAAAAAAAAACAGAAGCAAAATATATGAACTGAAAATTATGAATGCAACAAATAGGATTACTATCAGATACAGTGAAGACAGAATTAGGGGAAAGGAAGATAGGTCAAAAGAAAATATAATGATGTATAAATATTCAAAAGCATGGAAAACAAAGAGGATAAGAAGCAGATAGTATAGTAATAGTGGAAAGGTTTAACATAGGTATAATTGTCATCCAAGAAAGAGATAAGAGAAAATGAGGCAGTAGCTATATATAAAGGGTTAATTGCTGAGAATTTTCAAAATATATGAAAGACATCAAGCAATAGATTTAAAAAGCATGACAAATATAACCAGACTAAACATAAACAAAACCATACTGAAACAACATGATAGGAAAGGTACTGAAAACAGAGAAAAACAGGATTAAAATCAGACAGAAGAGGACTTTCAATAGAATGAAATACGAAGGACTACTGAGTTCACATATATCATAATACTCTTCTAGATAACCCAAGGGCAAAAGAAGGAATCAGAGGAGAAATTTTTTTAAAAATTTTAAACTCAGTGATAATAAAAGTAGGTATATTAACACTTATAGTTCTAAAAACCTGCAATTATAGGACAATGTATAGCTATAAATGCATGAAATAAGTGCTTTCAATGTATTCTAATACATACATTTATGATTATATATATTTTAAAAAAAGCTTTGTGTTCACATTTTAACAGTGCATTTTAGTGAATGACACCTACGATTTTCAATATATGTATCAAAAATGAGTCTTGTAGCACCTGGGTGGCTGAGTTGGTTAAGCGACTGATTCTTGATTTTAACTCAGGTCATGATCTCAGGGTTGTAAGATCAAACACTGTGTGACCTCTGTGTGTTCAATATGGAGCCTGCATGAGATTCTCTCTCCCTCTGCCCCTTCCCCCACTCACACACATGCTAAATAAGTAAATCAATAAATATCTTTAAAAAATAAAAATAAAAATGAATCTTAACCCCATTTCACTCACTTTACAATAATTAATTTCATACAGACTGTAGACCAAAATATAAAAGGAACAAATCTATAAATTTTAAAGGAAATAAATCTTCCATAAGAACATAAGAAAATATTTTCATGGCTCTGGAGAAGCCAATATTTTTTAAACAGGACACAAAAAGCATTAACTAATGAGGAAATTATTGATAATTTGGGCAAATAAAAATTAAGAATCCATTCATCCAAAGATAGCATTATAGGTGCCAAAAGGCAAGCCACACAATAAGAAAAAGTAGCAACAGAGATAAATTTACTATGAAACTAAAGTTTAGCTACACTTTTACAAGACTTTCCAAGGATTTAGGAAAGGTTCTGGCAAGGCTTGCATGAAAAAAATGTTCTTGTAAAATTCGTAAGACCAAGTGTTCTGTTGTTGATCCCAGTGACATTCATTTTCAGATCAGGTGGATATTGAAGATGTCTTATATCTCTTTGAGATTCCCCCTCAAAAGACATTGACTTAGGGATACATTTAATTTGAGTTCATTCAGAAATATTTACGTTGTTTACAGTCCCTTCTTTGTAAAATTCTACTGCTCACTGCCATGTGTTGAAATGACTTCCAGGAGTACTCCCATGATCCACTATAATGATTCACCCAGAAGCATGAAACAAAGGAGCATGGTTGAGGACCTATCCTAACTTCTCCCCTTACTTATCTGTAACTTCCCACTCCAACAGTCAGAAACCTGGTTTCCATCATCTGCCAACCACTTACTTAATTATTCTATTCCAGTAAACATGTGGGGCATTTTCGTGTTAGCTATTTCCCTATGGGAATATATTTTTACCACCAACTAGGGTGCAAGGCTGATATAGAATTCCCTTTACCTTTGGTCTTACAGATTCCACTCATTTCCAAAATTACTTATGTCTGGAATTTCTCCACCCTGTTTGTTACAATGATTTCTTTACATGCATTTATAGTACATATTATTTTGTCACAGTTTGAATGCTCCTCTGGGACCCCTTGACCTCCTAAATAATTTTTTAAATGTGCATGCATTAAGATTCATTCTTTTTGCTGCAAAGTTCTGCAAATTTTAACAAATGTCACATATCCTATAGACTAGGATTGTATTATAGTATCATACAGAATAGTTATACCATCCTATAAATTCCCCTGTACTTCATCCCCAAAATGTTACCAACCAGTGGCTTGTTAGCCATCTCTAGAGTTTTGCTAGAATGTCATACAAATGGTATTGTATGGTATGTAGTCTCTTCAAATTTCCTTCTTTTCCTCGGCCACAGGAATTTAAGACTCATTCATGGCATTGCGCGGCTTGATGGCTCATTTATTTTTATCACTGAGTACTATTCCATTATATGAATGTGCCACACTCTTTTTATCCATTCACCTATTGAAGAACATCTTAGTTGCTTCCAGTTTGGGATGATTATGAATCAAGCTGTTAAAAATATTTGTATGCTGGGGCACCTGGGTGGCTCAGTGGGTTAAAGCCTCTGCCCTTGGCTCGGGTCATGATTCCAGGGTCCTGGGATTGAGCCCTGCATTGGGCTCCCTGATGTTTCCTCCTCTCTCTCTGCCTACCTCTCTGCCTACTGGGAATCTCTGTCTGTCAAATAAATAAATAAAATCTTTTAAAAATTTGTTCTATAAAGATCTTAGCAAACTCTACACCCAAAGAACAAATAATCCAATCAAGAAATGCACAGAGGACATGAACAGACATTTCTGCAAAAAAGACATCCAGATGGCCAACAGACACACGAAAAAGTGCTCCACATCACTCACCATCAGGGAAATACAAATCAAAATCACAATGAGATACCACCTCACACCAGTCAGAATAGCTAAAATTAACAAGTCAGGAAATCACAGATGCTGGCGAGGATGTGGAGAAAGGGGAACCCTCCTACACTGTTGGTGGGAATGCAAGCTGATGCAACCACTCTGGAAAACAGCATGGAGGTTCCCCAAAAAATTGAAAATTGAGCTACCATCCGACCCAGCAATTGCACTACTGGGTATTTACCCTAAATATACAAACGTAGTGATCCAAAGGGGCATGTGCACCCGAATATTTATAGAAGCAATGTCCACAATAGCTAAACTATGGAAAGAACCTAGATGTCCATCAACAGATGAATGGATAAAGAAGATGTGGTATACACACACACACACACACACACACACAATGGAATACTATGCAGCCATCAAAAGAAATGAAATCTTGCCATTTGTGACAACATGGATGGAACTAGAGGGTATTATGCTTAGCGAAATAAGTCAATTGGAGAAAGACAACTATCCTATGATCTCCCTGGTATGAGGAATCTGAGAGGCAACGTGGGGGGTTTGGGGGGTAGGAAAAGAATAAATGAAACAAGATGGGATCAGGAGGGAGACAAACCAAAAGAGACTCTTAATCTCGCAGAACAAACTGAGGGTTGCTGGGGGGAGGGGTGTCGGGAGAGGGTGGTTGGGTTATGGACATTGGGGAGGGTATGTGCTATGGTGAGTGCTGTGAAGTGTGTAAACCTGGTGATTCACAGACCTGTACCCCTGGAGCTAATAATACATTATGTGTTTATAAAAAAAAAAGAAAAAAAATTGTGTGCAGATCTTTTGTGTGTGTGCACATAAGATCTTTGCACATTTGAGTAATATCTAGGAACATGATTGCTGGATTATATAGTAATAATATACATATCTTTATAAGAAATCACTGAACTGTCTTCCAAAATGGTTACAGCATTTTGCACTCCCATCATCAATGGGTAAGGGCTCCTGTTGCTCCATATCCTCTATTGCATTTGGTTTTGCCAGGTTTTTTCAACATTAACCATCTTAATAGTGTAAATGGTACCTCATTATTCTTTTAATTTTCAATACCCTAATAACATAACATTGAGCATATTTTATGTGCTAAATTACCACCTACATATCTTCTCTGATTAGTATCTGTTCAGATCTTTTATCCATTTTTTTAAGTGAGTTGTTTGTTTTCATATTATTGAGGTTAAGAGTTATTCATATACTTTGGACACACATTCTTTATCAGATCTGTTTTGCAAATATTTTCTTCCAGTCTAGTTTGTCTTTTCATTCTCTTAAAAAGATTTTCACAGAGCAGAAAGTCTGAATTTTAATAAAGTCCAACCTATCAATATTTTTCCTTCAAGGATAGTACTTTTGGAGTTGTACCTAAAAACTAATCAGCAAAGCCAAGGTCACCTAGATTTTCTCAGCACTTTTTAATGAAGAGTTTTATTGAAATACAATATACAGCCTTAAGATACAACACTCTTTTAAGTTTTCAGCTTAATGAATTAGTACAGAGTGAACATATCCACTTATGTGCAAACTAGATTTTAAAAACAGACTACAACCTGAGATCAGATCTGGTCTGCTACCTATTATACAGCTTGAAATTTAAGAAATTTTTTAATGACTGGGAACACTTTTAAGTGGTATGGAACATCAAAAAGAGAATTATATTTCACAAAATTTACATGAAAATTATATGCAATTCAAGTTCTAATTTTCATAAATAGTCATGCTTGTTATACATATATGGCCTATAGCTGCTATTACTCTAAAGGGCAGAGTTGAGTTGTTGCAATAGAAATCATACAACCCACAAAGCCCAAAATATTTACTATCTGGTCCTTTACAGGAAAATATATGGAATATTACCAGTACCTCCAAATTCCCCCCCATGGCCACTCATGTCATTACACCTCCAAAAATAATGACTATTTTGACTTTGATCACCATGGATTATTTTTGTACATTGTATGAATAAGAAGTGTATGGCATTTACTATTGTGCCTGACCTTTTACTCAATGTCTATCAGATACATTATGTAGCTGTAATTTGTATATATAAATATGGATATATAAAATATTTTAAATATATACTACATTGTTCATTTATTCCACCATTAATGGACATTCGCTTTTTATCATTTAAGACCATTGTGATTAATGTTGCTAGGAACATTCATTCATGTCTTATTCATCATCTACATGCATACTGGTACTACACATTTTTGTTGGCTACAAAGCTAGATGTGGAATGGCTAGGTCAAAAGGTCTACAAAACTTTAGCCTTAGTAGATTTTATCGAAGATCTTCCTAAAGTATTTTACAGGTATCTATACCCACCAGCAATGCATTCACATACCAGTTACTTAATATTTTACTAACTTGTACTATGAATTCATTTTCCTATTATTGATTCACAGGTATCACATCCAATATACAAATTTGCCTATTTAGGTTGGTGTCTAAAATTATATTTCCCTGATGACTAGTGATATTGATCACTTTTTCCTATACTTATTGGTGTTTGGAAGCCTTCTTTTCCAACATGTTGTTTTCAAGCTTATAGAATTCAACCCCCTTTTAAAGATATCTATCTATCTGCACATATATATGCATTTATATA
The DNA here is from genome assembly GCA_003697995.1 of Taxidea taxus jeffersonii. Taxonomy (NCBI): domain Eukaryota; kingdom Metazoa; phylum Chordata; class Mammalia; order Carnivora; family Mustelidae; genus Taxidea; species Taxidea taxus. The sequence goes on along the minus strand of ML098735.1, from coordinate 7,743 downwards.
AACTCTATCATATATCTATCTATCCCTTTTTTAAAATATCTTATTTATTTATTTGACAGAGAGAGATCACAAGTAGGCAGAGAGGCAGAGAGAGGGGAGGGGGGGAAGCAGGCTCCCCACTGAGCAGAGATCCCAATGCAAGACTCAACCCCAGGACCCTGGGATCATGACCTGAGCCAAAGACAGAGTTCTAACCCACTGAGCCACCCAGGTGCCCTCTATCTATACCTTTTAAAAGATATTCTATCATCTATCATCTATCTATATATCTATCTATCTATCTATCCAGCTATCTGAAACATGTGGAAGATATATTAAAAAAAACAAATGTATTTTGGTATCCTGCTTTTTTCACTCCCTTCTTTTTTTTTTTTTTAAAGATTTTATTTATTTATTTGACAGAGAGAGATTACAAGTAGGCAGAGAAGCAAGCAGAGAGAGAGGAAGGGAAGCAGGCTCCCTGCTGAGCAGAGAGCCCAATGCAGGGCTCGATCACAGGACCCTGGGATCATGACCTGAGCTGAAGGCAGAGGCTTTAACCCATTGAGCCACCCAGGTGCCCCTTTCACTCCCTTCTTAAAGCGTATTTTGTAAACTAGAATTCCTAATTAAATGAATCTACTCCAATCTTTTCCTTCTTGGTTAGTGCTTTCTAAGTACTCTTTAAGAAATCCTGGCTTGGGGTGCCTGGGTGGCTCAAGGGGTTAAGCCTCTGCCTTAGGCTCAGGTCATGATCTCAGGGTCCTGGGATTGAGTCCCACATTGGGCTCTCTGCTTAGCAGGGAGCCTGCTTCCTCCTCTCTCTCTCTCTCTCTGCCTGCCTCTATGCCTACTTGTGATCTCTCTCTGTCAAATAAATAAAATAAAATCTTTAAAAAAAATAAAAATAAATTTTTAAAAAATCCTGGCCTTTCTACTGGCCCTGAAGACATCTCTAAGTTATCTTCCAAAGGATTTCTTGTTTTACCTTTCATATTTAACTATAAGCCATCCATAATTATTTTTATATGGATTTAATAGAGGTTAAATTTTTTTTCAGTTAGATCTTGATTTGTTTCATCATCATTTAGGGAATACAGTCATATATCTGAATTTTCCATTCTGTCCCCTTGGTACATTTCTCTATCCTTGTGCAATACTACAGTTTTTAATTATTGTAGCTTCAGAATCATACTTGGTTTCTGGGAATACAAAGGGCTCAGATCTACATATCTTTTGAAAAACTTTTGTTCTTTTCATTCTTTTATGTTCCTATATGAGTAATAGAATCAACTTGTCAGTTTCCTCTAAAACAATTGGTGATTTTGATTGATGATTTTGATGATTTTACTGCTTAGTGGTGATATATTTGGGGGAAATGACATTCTTCCATTCTGTAACCATAGGAATATTCCATGGTATATTCTTCTCTTAATTGTTTTATTTAATTTCTGTATGCTGGCTAACTGAACATAATAAAAAATAAATAAATTCATTCTCATACATTAAAAATGATTTCTCTCAGCAGGTTTCCTTTTTGTATAGTGATTTTGGATATAATTTATAACATTTGTAGGAATAGAAACACCTATTCCTAGGCATTTGGTATTTTTCACACTAAATGACTTTTTACATTTTTGCTTTGAAATAATTTTTATTAGTGTATAGAAATCAACTGTTTGCATGTGCCCTTTATGTCCAACAATTGGATGATAAATGTATACATTTTAATAATCTATCTATAGATCATTTTGAATTTTCCATAGGTACAGAAATAATGTCAAATGCACTTCTTTTTCTTTTTTTAAATTTATTTATTTATTTAATTTATTTTCAGTATAACAGAATGCATTGTTTATGTACCATACCCAGTGCTCCATCCAATAAGTGCCCTCCATAAAACCCACCACCTGGCTCCCCCAACCTCCCACGCCCCACCCCTTCAAAACTCTCAGAATGTTTTTCAGAGTCCATAGTCTCTCATGGTTCAATTCCCCTTCCAATTTCCCTCAACTCCCTTCTCCTCTCCATCTCTCCATGTCCTCCGTGTTATTTGTTATGCTCCACAAATAAGTGAAACCATATGATAATTGACTCACTCTGCTTGACTTATTTCACTCAGCATAATCTCTTCCAGTCCCATCCATGTTGGTACAAAAGTTGGGTATTCATCCTTTCTGATGGAGGCATAATACTCCATAGTGTATATGGACCACATCTTCCTTATCCATTTGTCTGTTGAAGGGAATCTTGGTTCTTTCCACAGTTTGGCAACCATAGCCATTGCTGCTATGAACATTGGGGTACAGATGTCCCTTCTTTTCACTGCATCTGTGTCTTTGGGGTAAATACCCAGTAGTGATATTGCAGGGTCATAGGGAAGCTCTATTTTTAATTTCTTAAGGAATCTCCACACTGTTCTCTGAAGTGGTTGCACCAACTTGCATTCCCACCAACAGTGTAAAAGGGTTCCCCTTTCTCCACATCCTCTCCAACACGTGTTGTTTCCTGTCTTGCTAATTTTGGCCATTCTAACTGGTATAAGGTGATATCTCAATGTGGTTTTAATTTGAATCTTGTTGATGGCTAGTGATGATGAACATTTTTTCATGTGTCTGATAGCCATTTTTATGTCTTCATTGGAGAAGTGTCCATGTCTTCTGTCCATTTTTTGACATGATTATGTGTTTTGTGTGTGTTGAGTTTGAGAAGTTCTTTATAGATTCTGGATATCAGCCTTTTGTCTGTACTGTCATTTGCAAATATCTTCTCCCATTCCGTGGGTTGCCTCTGTTTTGTTGACTGTTTCCTTTGCTGTACAGAAGCTTTTGATCTTGAAGTCCCAAAAGTTCATTTTCACTTTTGTTTCCTTTGCCTTTGGAGACATTTCTTGAAAAAAGTTGCTGTGGCTGATATCGAAGAGGTTACTGCCTATGTTCTCCTCTATGAATCTAATGGATTCCTGTCTCACATTGAGGTCGTTTATCCATTTCGAGTTTATCTTTGTGTAAGGTGTAAGAGAACGGTTGAGTTTCATTCTTCTACATATAGCTGTCCAATTTTCCCAGCACCATTTATTGAAGAGACTGTCTTTTTCCCACTGTATATTTTTTCCTGCTTTGTTGAAGATTATTTGACCATAGAGTTGAGGTCTGGGCTCTCTACTCTATGGTCAAATAATCTTTGACAATGCACTTCTTTTTCTACTGGTACATATTTTGGTTTTTCCTTTATCTTATTGCACTGGCTAGGAACTTCAATACAATGATTAATACAAGTGAAGTTAGCAGACATCCTTGGAAAAACTTTACAATGTGTTTCTTATTATCATTTTAATAGCTGTGGAATCTATAGTGATTCACTGTTTTTCATTCCTGATGTTGGTAATATAATCCTTCCCTACTCTTGTGTTGTGGTCTTGCCAGAAAAATATATGTCTAAATGATGTTTCTGAGGACATAATATTTGGTTTATTGATTTTTATTCAGGCATTACAAATAAAATACTCATATTTTGTATCTTTTTTCCTGACTTCTTGGGATACATGCTTAGAAAATATTTTTTCAGTCTTATTTTATAACATATACATTCAAGCTGTAAGTTTTCCTCTAAGCATAGCTTTAACCATACTCCACAAGTTTTGATATGATATATTTTCATCATTACTTGAATAAATAAATTTTCTAATTTCCATTGGGATTTATTTTGGGGGTCATGGTTTATTTAGATATGTTTTGTGGTATAAAGTATTTGGAGATTTATTTATTTTTTAAGATTTTATTTATTTATTTGAGAGACACAGAGAGAGAAAGAGAGAGAGAGAGAGTAGGAGAGCACAAGCATGTGGGGCAGCAGAGGGAGAAAGAGAAGCAGCCTCCTTACTGAACAAGGACCCCGAGGTGGGACTCGATCCCAGGACTCTGGGATCATGACCTGAACTGAAGGCAGATGTCTAGCCACCCAGGCACCCTGGAGATTTATTTTTAGATGGATTCCACTTTGGTCAGAGAATACACCCTGTGTGATTTCAAATATGAAATTTGTAGGTATGGCTTTAAGACCATCAGAAAGTCTATTTTGGTAAAAATTCCATTTGTACTTTAAAAGATAGTATATTCATAACATGTTCTAGAGGTTTTTGGTATAGTGAAATGCATATATATATGCATTTATATACATATATACATATGTGTATACACACACACACACATACATACACACACACATATATATGATGGCATTCACTTATGGTGTCATGAAAGTCTTCTATAGCTCCACTGCTTTGCTATCTTCTTATTAGTTACTGTGAGAGAGATGCTAAAATCTCCAACTATGATTTTGAATTTGTTGATATCCTTTTACACATTTCATTTTGCTTTATGTACGTATTTAAGCTTATATTATTAATCTCATTAAGTGCAGACAAATTTATTTCTTTATAATCTCCAGTTGAATAAATCTTTTATTTATTCTTATTTTTTGAGAGAGAGAGAGAGAGAGAGATCTTGGAAGCAGGTGATGGGTAAAGGGAGAGAGATAGAGGGAGAATCTTGTGCAGGCTCCATGCCCAGGGGAGAGCCTCACAAGGGGCTTGATCTCATGACTGTGACACCTTGACCTGAATCAAAATCAAGAGTCTGATGCCCAACCAACTGAGCCACCCAGGTGCTCTGAATAAATCCTTTAATTATGACACATTCTTTATTTTATTGTGGGACCACTGGCGATATTCTTTTTATTTACCAGAAATGTGTTTTGCCATTATTTTTTAAATATAGAACTCTAGGTTAACAAATGTTTCTTTCAGAATGTGTTTGTGCTTTACCTTTCGTGTGTATCTGTCTTACTTTTGCTCCTTTTAGGCTAAAGAGACTTTTCCCCCTCATCTGGTTGCTTTCAAGATTTTCATTTTGACTTTGGTTTTAACATTTTTAGTGCAATGTGTTCAAGTGTAGGTTTCTTTTTTACTCCTTGTGCTTATGGTTTGCAGAACCTCTTGAACTTGGTCTTGAGGTCTTTCATTAGATTTTGAAAAATTCTTAGCCTATAATTCCTCCAACTTTTCTTCTGCCTTTCCTCTCTGTTTCTCTCTCTCTCCCCTTCCCTCCTGAGACTTGATTACACACATTTAGACTTCTTGGCATGCCCCAATATTTTCCCGTACATAATTCCATCTGCATATTTTCTACTATGTATTTTATTTTACTATTACTCAGTCTGTTGCAACTAAACTTCTGTTGAACCCAACTATGGGAATTATTTTGGTTCTAAAATTTCTATTTTACTATTTTTATAAGAAGATTCAACTTCTCTATTGAAATGTGTTATCTATTTTCTTGAAAAAGTGAATTATGGTTTCTTAAAAGGATCTGGCTGATAACTCTAAGTTTTGGAGTTACATTGTATATCTGGAGTTTTATTACATTATAGCTCTGTTCTTTGTCTTTTTTTCTCTTGATTTTCAGCCACATGGCCATTTTTTTCTGTCATGTTTAGTTAGTTTTATTTTATATTTTTTAAAATGTAGAGGTTTGGGTGATTTATATGCCTCCAGACAGAATTAAATTTTCTTCTGACAGGCTACCTTGGGAAGACTACCTTGATTTAATTAGGAATTAAGATGGCTTGAGGTTTTGTTTCAGTCTTTGTCAGTTTGGCTTGCTTCTTTGTGAGAGTTGGTTTGCTCTTATTCCTCGACTAAATCTCTGTGCTGCTTCCAAGATTCCTCGTTGATGGCAGAACTCAAAATTCTTTTTTTTTTTCTCTCTCTCTCTCTCTCTTTCAAGAACCCTGAGATTACATAAATCTCACAGCTTTTTAGTATCTTAATATCTGCTTGGCTTCTCAGCCCTTTGGGAATTGACAAATGCCTCAAGAGACAACTTTATGCAGAATGTTGGTCTCACTTTTCTGATACCCCCTTCTCTAGGATTTTGGTTCCTCAAATCTACCCATTCCCAGAACTACAATTCAAGGTGAGGAACAAATTAATAGTAGTGGAACTCAATCCTGATATAGTGAATTTCTTTCACTTAAAAAAAAAATGAGTATCCAGGAGTGCTAGGGAAGAAATTTAGTTTGAGATAGTTGACAAAGCTTTCGGAAACCTCATAAAGCCAACTAGGAGATGGGAAAGCAATCCAGGGATTAGCAAAAACAAAAAGCTGCTTCTATTCCTAAAGCAGGAGAACAATGTGAAGAGATATTTGCAGGGGCCAGGAGCCAAGTCTAGCAGGTAGATACCAGAATCAGAACACAGGCTTCTAACAAGAAAGTGGATCACATGGGAGATGCAGCCAATGTCAAGAAGAAAGAAACACATGTGACTTTCTGCCTGCCTTGGTGATGCAGCCTTCTAGATAAAACTAACTGGCAGTTGAGAAAAAAGAGTGTAAGAAATGTAGAACCAGTCTTCTTTGTGCAGAGCAGAAGAAGGATAGTAAATGTATCTAAGTGCAAAAGACAAAAGACTGGAAAAATCCCTTTACAGCCAGGTGCAGGGAAACTGATTGAACTCGCATGACTCTTAGGTCCTGTTACCTTCGTTCACTGGTTGAAATATTATTAGGTTAGAAGTAATATGAAGGAAGTTAACAAAAAAAAAAAGATTTTTCTGATTCAAAGATTTTCCTAAACAAATATCAAACAACTCTAGAAGAGAGAAGTTATTTCAGTAGTAGCCAATTTAGTGGGTCTTGACCAAGACATTTTAAAATAGAATGGAATGGAATAGGATAGAACAGAACATCATAACATGTAGGGACTTTGAGGGAAAGTATTTGTTCAAAAAGTTTTAAAACTCAGCTGTCTAGGTGAGTTATTTAAAGTTGGTTTCATTTCACTGAAGAGGAAGCAGACAAGGATAATTTCATTTAAGAATAGCAAGTCAAGACCTTTTAAAGAACAGAAAAAGAGGAAAGAAGATTAAATGCTCTTGGAAAAAAAATCTAAAGTGGCAAGTGAAATGCAAATTTTAAATATTCCCCAGCTAGTCAATAAATCCTTACAAATGGGTGGATTGTTCTTCAGAATTGAAATAAGCCCTTGAACTTTGATTTTCATTAGTCTGGGTACATGCTGTTTAAAGAATCTTTAAATTTAGACCATCACCTGTGTTGCGAAACATCTGACAGAAGAAACAAATTACCTCCTCACGGACTCATCTCCTTTTCCTTCATTTTTCTCAAATATTCAAAGTGAGGATAACAATGACCCCCTCACTGGGTTTTCATCAAGTGTTTTTGGCTGGCGTAAGTGTCTCTAGTCAAAAGAAGGGTTTAATTTCTGGGAAGGCAATTTTAGTTGTTTTGATTAGGCAATTCTGTGACAAAAGGATGAGGTATTAGATCTGAGTGGAGCCAGCTGTGTTTCCTTTATTAGCTGCTGAAGGGGTTAGGAAAGGCTTTCAGGGGAAATGATGACCTGGCAGGTGGGAGATAGGTAAGCACGGAGGGCACAGTGTTCTCCCTTCAGCCAGAATTGTGATTGCTTGTATTGCTAAGAGGAGGATTCATCTTCATATTTCATTAGTAATGAAAGACTTATCAGTTAGGATCATTTTGGTTGTAAGAAATGGAAAAGTCAAATCATATTCATAAGGTGGGTGTATTAACCTTCAGTTCTAAAGAGCTCAGAGGAGGGGCTGGTGTCAAACAGCTTGACTAGAAGATCCGATAGATCATCTGGGACCTAGTGGCTCCCACTTGATTTCCTCCTCACAGCCTTCATCCTCAGACTACCTGGAGAGACTTCTAGTCACAAAGA